>JAGDQP010037377.1:5745-18649 GCA_022664845.1 Lepisma saccharinum | reverse complement strand
TTGCGTTTAAACTAGTAACATGATAGGAATGTAAATGTAAGATGTATCAAACTTAACTTGTTTATCCCAGCTTTACAAGTATTGTGTGTAAATAAGCACCTAAAGTGTTCCGTAGAGTAAAGAATCTGTTTGTAATACCTTCTTTAGATTAGTAAAATTTTTCCCATAGTGTGGGGGCCTTTGTAATAGTAGTATCCAGTGTCGGGTGCACCAATGCTGAAGATATGTGGGTGGAGGGGTTAGAAAGAAGTATTAGAGCATGGACAGGTCTCCATTATCATAGAGGTGGACGGTCCTGGTGCCCGCCTGTCATGTTCTAAAAGGGCCCCTGAGAGCTCTATTTTATATTATTTATGCCTTGTTTACATTACTAACATCTTACATAGTTAGCGTTAACCCGATTTCATTTTAGTAATGTAAACGGTAGTTATCATTAACGCTGGTTTCAAATTTAACTAGCGTCAACTTACGACGGTTATCTTGTAACATCAGTAAGAAACGACTGTCTAAATGCAAGTTAGTTATTAGGAAGGAATCACTTCGTGAGTGTATTTCATCGGTCAACTAGCAAGTTTGCTGCCAAATTGTAACGAGTTTGCAGCCTTATAATGCCAAACTTTGTGTAAACTTACCATACCAACCCTCGAACAAACTTACGTACTGTAAGTTTTGGTGCTATCTGGGATAAAGGATATTGCCCATTTTCATCTACTCCTTTCGATGAAGAGATATTATCATTTGCGCTGAACTAGCGTTTCAGTTTGATGCGGCTGGCAGATGACCAGTTTATATAGTACCAAAAACTCTTAAGAACTACTATAGTGTAGTATACGAACATAGTGGAAGCCGAAGTTTATAATGTAATGTCGTCCTTTAGAGATCTGTATACTATATGAAACCCGAAGTCCAGCTTGCCCATCCACCATCTTTGTGTCTGAACTTTTCTTAATCATTGTGTGACACCAATTTCTTGGTTCTTGTGAACTTATAAAAGTCAATTCGGTTTTATATATGTCGTATCAAAATGACTTCTGAAATTGAAGGACATTTAAATAGCGGGACATTTGATAAAAAGTCGGGGTACCGGGACATTTCATAAAAATGGGACGAATAGGATTCTAGCCTACAGGATGCGTTTTATCTTGACCTATGAGAGCTGTAACTGAGTTACTTTTGGTGACCAGTCCTAACACCAAAAATCGGTGACATGGCGACCCGGTCGGGAACTTCACGAAATGTAAAATTTTTTGCGTCGTACAAAATTACTCTGAGGTCCCGGTCGCGAATTTTACATGTGCATGAAAATCACGACCAGAGCCGGAGTCACCGAGTCATATTCAACCAATCAAAATCTTTTATATTTATCCTTTAGTTCACTGTTCGGTGTCAAATGCTGCTAACTACTAAGTCTACAATGTATCAATATAACCTTGTTTAAGAGAAGTTAGGAAGTTTAAAATATAAATTCTATCCGACCACTGCGTTTGTCGCCTAACACTTAAGATGCGCACCACACAACTTGAGTGATCCGTGTTGACTAGAATGACTACATTTGAAAACCAATGGAAGAGGAAAACAATGAAAGTTATTGTTGGTGTTAAATTCAGAAAATATACATTACCGTCAAAGAATTCTGATGGCAGCTGCTGTTCACTTGAGCAAGATGTTACTACCAGTTATGTAACAAAGGTTTATATTACTCTTCTAGAATAATGTAAAAGTTGGGAGGTAGATTAACCTCGACTCTAATTCAAGCTTTTAGTCGGTGATTTTAATTTTTAGATTATTGTAGAATACAAAGATACGTTGTGCTATATAAACACCTAAGTAGTATACGAGGATTATCAAAGTAAAATCAGTACAAGGAGAAATCTACAATCTGAGTGAGAGCATAAATGCGAAGTAATACAGTCAGTAGGCCTACGTAGTACGGAAACTCAATATAGATGTAGTTTGTAAAACTACCGTGATTACAACTTCTGTACGTAGTTCACGAAGTAGCAGTAACCTAACGCAGCATATCACAGTAATTTTCTATATTGGTCGCTTCTCTTTTTATAGCGATGCATGTACTTTAAATGTTTTTTCCTTATTTCGGATACGTAGAATGCAGAATGTGTGGTAAAGTCAAGGGGGGGATATGAATGCAAGAACAGACGCACTTATGCATTGTCTTCTTGTACTCACATTATCCCTGGATTTTACATCACATTTTGCATTCAACACATCCAAAAATAGGAAAGTAACATATGATGCATATTCAACGCAATATAACATAAGTACTTAGCTTGTAAAAAGAATTACCGATATGAAAGTTAAATGTAGTTTAATTTCATGCAGAAACTACCGATTTCAATCATCATGGAAGACAATGTCCTGAAATAAAACTTTGTGCAATTGTATAAATTTATCTAATCAGTGAAACTGACTATTGCTAATATCTTACATTCTTTCGCTTTTATCACCGTAACCACATTTATTTTAACGCAGTTTGATTCGTTCCCACAACAGAGAGCCATCACTGTTGGAAAATAACTACAATACTAAGATTATTCCACTATCCCTTGAAGAAAATAAATTCATCAATCCAAAAGGCGTTAAAGGCTAAAATGTTGACAACTGACACTAATGGCATATAACTGTCAAGTAGTCACTTAGTGAGCAAGGGCAGCGGCATATGTATTAGCATTTTATAAATAAAGAATATATTCATTGTACCCTAATGCTGATAATCATTGCGCTGCACTTTCATGTGAAATTGGAAGTTTGTACTTCATTCACACAGGGGAAAGTACACATTACATTCTTTGCATCACTTGCCCAAAATATTTGAACAAATGTTTGGTCTTCATAATTTTCATACTCATAGAAAACAACTGATTGATTGCAACTTAACCTTTGCACTAAATTACATTCATTGTTCAAATCTTGAACTAGGCCTACCTTATGATTGATGTAAAATATAATGTACATGAATTGTAAAGAATATAGTGGTGGTTCTAAATATACATTATGTACGCATAACTTCGAGTTTTAAGAAGCAAGTATTACTTAATATAAAGCATCATTGATTACATTATGCGACTTCAAGGACTTCAACTGTAATCTAACATCCTTTCCAGAAGACAAAAAATGCACAAATACTCAATAGCATGCTCGCGTAGTATATTAAGAACGTGGATTAATAATTTCGGTTTTAAGAGAGGAAATAACTTTTTACAATCATTTTGACAATGTTGTGAACAGGAACATCAAGCAGATAAAAAAGGTAACCCGACCAGCCTATTAATTTCGCACCTTTACTTGCAAAATTGTTTATGTTGCACTACTACATTTTCAAAAATGTTGGTACCATTGTGTTCTTCTCGTTGAGTACCACAAGAATCAAAAAAAAAATCTTTGGCCTATATATCTTCGCCTCACTCTGATTTATTTTAAATTCTGTGTGCTTTACAGTACCCTTATAATCTTCATAGTTGCTCCCACTGGCGACATTTGAACTCAATATCTTCTACGTATATGTACACGGTATGTAAGTTTCAATGCTGGTTTCCATATTCTATACCACTTTTGTTTACAGCGGCTATAGCAGTAAACACTGAGCAGCGGAGCGAAGGATGGTTTAAAGATTTTGATTAGTTGTTGAAGATGACTCAGCGCTCCGCCCACGGTCGCGATTTCCATCCACATATGTGATATTAGCGTCCCGCCCCCGGTCGTCACTGAAAGAAACACTGTTCAAACGCAGGAAAATAATTTCAAAGTCTGTTTAGCCTTCTTTCTCACTGGGCCTAAATCGGATCACCAGGTCCCAAGCACATACCCGACGACCTGGTGCAAAACTTGACCCGGTAACCTGTTTCATCTCTTCGCCTGGCGGAGACCAGTAATAAAATTTCCTACATTTAATCCATATTCAAGAAGTAGTTACTTTGCAGTTGTTACGGTAGATTTTATTCAGTCATGGGTTGTGTGTTCTGCAACATAGCAACATAATATTTGTCATAGCAGTGGAATTTGTGTCCGTGAGAATGGAGTGGAAGTTATGCAGTGAGTGAACATTAAGGGTGTTGGCCACACGGATTTTTATTCCATTTATTTATATGGTATTTTATTTACTAATCCTGTGTCCTCGTAAAGTAAAATTTTTAAATCCTCTTTTCACTCAATTATTCTTTACTGTTGTTTTAACTCGTTATACGTTCAAAAATTAATTATTTTTTATATGAACAGAAATAACATTGAAGATATTTCTGAGTCGAAAAAACAAGCCATTTCTGTTAAATTAAACCTTTTACACGTTTCTGTGCATGAAATATATGGAAAATACAACTTATTATGGGTAGATAAATTCTTGACGAATACAAACCTAACATTCTTGACACTGTCGGTTCTTATTTGTATTTAAAATTAAAGTAATTGTAAACTAATCGTGAGATTTTTCATGCGACTATGTACGGTATTGCCACCTAGGGGCCAAGCATGTAAGGACGATGACTGTCTCGCGGATGAATATGGAATAATCCGTGAATCGTCTGCTACCAGAGTAGAGCGCCAAATTTAAAGGCGAGAAAGGGAGAGAGCGACTCTACGCTGTTGCCAGCTCTTTGTTTCCGAGCGAACTACTCACGACCACTTGTTGTCTCGTGTGGTTTCGTAATCACGAGGCGAATAATGGGCAGCTTGCTGGACTGGAGGGAGAAGCAGACAGGGAGGGGTCTAATATTTCTCTTTATCTTGAGTTGTCTCAAGCGGAATGAACATACTGGTTCGGAAAAGAATGTGAGTAATGACTGCTGAAATAGATAGCAGAGAGAAGCAAGAGGGAGAAAGAAAAGGCAGTCTACTCTTTTTCATCCTTGCACATATTGGTAGAGCACGCGTATGAACGTCAGTGAACGGAAGATATAGGGTTTGTCCTGTCCTCGAACCTACGATCTTCAGTTTTGTTTGGAGTCGGTTACTCTACTGACTGCTCTACCGCGCCACTCCTAACTATCCTTACTTTTACTTGTCCTTTTATGTTACGAAAACAGTTTGTTAAGTAAATGCACTGAAATATATGCTGACATTCTTAACTGTGAAAGCTTATTGATTCTGTTTTAGTGCTAAGTTGATTTTTCGCAAGCGAGCCTCTTCAGGAAAATTATAATGATCATGTAATACTTTACTGCTCGGGTCGACGGCATTTTATAGTTCTGGTCTTTGTATTGTGTATAATGAAAGAAAAGAATAATAATTATCCACCTTGAATTGTTTAACTTATTTTCGCGAAATCGGTGAAAATTTTCTAAAATGTTGACAAATACAGAAGGGAGGAAAAGGGGAGGAAATATTTACAAGTACAAACTAAACGAAGTGTTAAAGAAGAAGAATAAAAAAAAAGAAACGACGTTCCAGTTAGTAATCCAACAGGAACTTCACTGTTAGTTTATCACTGTAAGGAGAAACCAAGCCTAGCCAAAATCTAGTTTAAACAGGATCAATAAGCTTTCTCAGTTTCGAATTAAAGTTTACAGACATGCCTTTATTCCAAGAACTGTTTTCGTAACATAAAAGGGCTAATGAAATGTACTTCGTTGAGCAGGAAATCCATGGCGCAGTGGCAGAGTGGTGGACAACAAACAAATCTGAAGGTGGTGAGTTCGAATCGCACTGCGAACTGTGAAATATTTTCTCGCTACAGGCTCGATGATGGTCTACAAACTTTTTAAAACAAGATTTGTAGCAAGTTTGTCATGAAAATTTTGTAGCACGTTTGACTTTCTAAGTTTATAGCAAGTTTGGAATCGGGCAACAAGCAAGTTTGCTGCAATATTGTAGCAAGTTTGATGCAATATTGTAGCAAGTTTGCAGCCTTGCAATGCCACACTTACTGCAAGTTTGGAGACTTGTAATGCCAATATTGCTGCAAACTTGCTGCAAGTTTGGAGACTTGTAATGCCAATATTGCTGCAAACTTGCTGCAAGTTTAATGTACTAACTGAGATGTAACTCTAAAATTTGCAGTTCACACGGAGTCGATCAAACGTCAAGAACGTCACATTTTTATATCAGTATCTTATTTCAAGTGCATCATATAATATGAAATAAATTTTTAACATGTCCCGTTATTTACAAAAAAAAATTAAATATCCCGTTTTTAAAGGAAATATTACGGGAAACCTACTCTAGCTGGAAATTCATTTCATAATACACGCATGGACTCTTGCGGCGATATGAGTTTAAATCCATTTCAGAACTGGAAGAAATTTAATGAAATATGTTATTTTCAGTTAACTAGTTGCACAATTAATCGAACTGTTCATTTGATAGATTTAACAACAGATTCGGTGACTTACCAAAATGTTAACAACCGGTTCGGGTGAACAGGCTGAATATCATCCCTGTATTACATTTTCATGATTCAATCTCTGTTGGTCTTCACGTTCTTAATAGCAGTAAAAACTTTCCTAATATTACACATTTCCTGCAATTTTTACAAATTTGGCTGACCACATCTAAAGTTAAACTATGAAATGGAGCACCAACAACAAATGATAAAAGAAACACCAGACGTAATTTAAATTATACCCATTACTGCAACTGAGATAAAATAAAAAATCTGTTCTAAATAAATACATAAAAATATTTTTTTTTTTTTTGAAAATTGTATCTTGTGATGTGGCAGGCAGATGTATTAGGTCTGAATGACATGCAACTACTTAGATTCCGGTCAGAAAGAACAGTATTTGGCACCTACTAATTTTTTTCCTGTGACTGTTCAGTTTCTGTTGAAAAGAACTAAGTTATACATTTTACACCTAAACCTTTGAGTCTTGCTTGACATTCTTTACAACAAAAGAACTATTGCATGTTAAAGAACCATAATTGAGGAACATAATTGATGAACACAAAGTTAAACGAAACAAACCTGTATGACGCACGCATGTTGCTGGAATCTTACTTGACTTCATAAAATAATACACAAGTAAAATATATTACGAATTTATAGGCAAAGCAAAATTCCACTATATTCTTTTATTACTTTTGTGACTATTGGTTCTCTCCTAGCACTGTGACCTCAGTTTATGAATGATTTCTGCCTTTTGTCCTGTTAGTATTTAGAATTGTTTTATCATTTTTTATCTATTTTTTATGAAAATTCTATTATGTTTGTATTAAATTTTGAAGAAGTTGAACATTTTGATTATTAAAAGGAGAATGTTAAATGATACCATAGTAAAACTTTGTAGTATTCAAGCAACTGTTCTCGTGAATAGGGTAACTTTTCATTTAAATGAAATTATTCGTTAGTACTTCTTACATGAAGCAACCTCAACGAAAACAAGTAGCATTAAACATCAAACTTGAAGTAGTTGAAGTAGAAAGCACTGAAATTTCCATATTTGAAGACAGAGTAGAAATGTCGAAAAAAAAGATTTAAATAAAATTACGTCAGAACAGATGCCAGTTGAGGAAAACGCTGAACTGCAACCAGGTGAAAGATAGTAATTTTCACAAATCTTCACTGTTTTGTGATTTAAAATTATAAGCATTGAATTGTATATTACCAATATATCAGTAGTATTAATCACTCATAACATTTAATAAGAGGTGCCCATAGAATAAACAAAAAACTAATAACAATAATGAACACAACAAAATTAAAAACAAAACATCATGATAGGGGTTGCAGTAAGAATAAAACATACCATACTACCCAGAAACTTACAAGTTTTAATTTTTGAAGGAAATGATGTAAAAGAGCTAGGATTATGCTTGCTAGGATTGTAAAGCATATTTGCTAGCGTAATCGGTGTAGCAATGTTTAAGCGATATAATGCTTTTAGTAAGGAATTTCTTCTTCGTTTATATTTTGGACAGTCCAACATAATATGCAATACATATTGTTCCGCTTGCGAACACTCACATATAGAAAAGGGGCTACATCCGATTTTGAAAAGATCGGATTTAAGTCTAGTATGGTTTGTTCAAGTACGAAGAGTATTTTGTACTATTCCGAGCAAATCTGTCGACTATGTCGGGATGCTATAAAACATTACTATAATAGGACACCTTGCTGTAACTTCTCAAGAAGCGCGAAATGAATTGTTTTACCAAGTTTCAAATTGAGATAATAAATTATTGGATGGGCACTAAATAATTGTTTATATGAACATTGTAGTGATTGAAGGGCGCTTTGTGAATAGGTCAAAATTAAAATATTTTGCGCAGCTAAAGAGTAACCAAAATTCTAACGTCTTATATAAACCAAAACATTCAAGTTAATAGATATTAAAATAAGGATTAAGACAATATTGTAAAGCATACTGTTTCTGAGGGTCCCAAACCGCACAGCCAGCCGCATTGGAATCTTTACTCCCATGAGAAAAAAATAAAATAAAGTTTTCCGATCTTTGTATTCTTCAACGGATGAATATTTAGAAGAGAATATCAGTTATTGTTTCTGAAGGATAAGAAATTTTGAATATAAAGTTATGGTCCCTTTTAGGAGTATAAGTATTACTTGTTCTCCAAATAGGCAAGATAGAGCTAACCAAATATTATCAACTTTTCTAGCACAAGATGCGTTTAACTGTTTCAGTATGCAAAGGATGTAAAGGATAATTCTTAATGATGAATTTGGCCGTTAGTGAATAGGATACATTTTGGCGGGCACACAAAACCAGACTTGTTTTATTATTCTCCTGGGCCCTGCGTAACATCTGGTTCAACGGCGGCGCAAGCATGCTGAATCCGTTGATGGAGATGGCACAGGTCTTTGATTGTGTACATTGTGTATTTTAGATTACTTCATACTCCATATATGCAAAGCGAGACGAGGGGGTGATGCGATGGGCTATCGTCGAGCGAGCAACATCAGAAAATTTAAGGCACAACCTAAAGTAAAAGATCATTTAACTACTGTCTACACTATATATAGAAAATGGGTAGGATTTGCTAATTCCTCACACTGATCGCTCAGGTGTTACTTACGAATTTCATTCTACACGGACGATATCACACAAGGGAGAGCGATGTACTTCAGCACATGTTACCAACGCACTCGCAAACCATTCAACCTATAACGTCATCAGATGGAATTTTGCATGCTCCACATTTCGTTTGCTTACAAGAGAATAAGAATGGATTTGGCTGTGTAATGATGATGTCAGTTCATTAACAGGTCTCCCAGATAATATACTTGTTTGCAACTTATTTACTTACTCTATGGCTTGCGGGACTCGCAAGTTCATCGCCGCAGAAACAAGCGTTCTCCATAGGGTTCTATGTAGCACAACTGGTAAACTTACGAAGATAAATATAGAAGTATGGACTAAAGATTGTTATATCGAGTAAGTGTCACGAAGGGTTCCTTACTTTTAATTGAGCAGGGTGAAAGAAGTACCGAAGCTAAGAATATTTTGACTTAATTTTGTAACTCTTGGGAAAGTGAGACGGCATGTTTCATTTTGCGAGTTCTTATATATGATACACTCTTTCGAATTTAAATATTTCCATGTGTAAAATACTGTATACGATGCATATATATCAATTGATTTGCTTTGTGACAATGTTTAATTTCCCTTACAAAAATATAAACATATTTTCAGCTGTATTAAACAATTAATTGTATAATCCTATAAGACAAACATTAGTGTGTACATTAATAGTTTTATGCATTCTTTACGTACGATATTTAAAATAACTACTACAATCATATCTATTTTCAAATGATCAACTTCAGAGCCCCTATCTCCTAAATAAATAAGCGTATGTGTCCAATGTCTTCATATTTCAATTTCTAGGAACAAGGTAGCGTAAAACGATATGTCAGATTCGAGCTGAATCTTCATAATTGCAATTTTCGAGCTGAATCCAAGATGGCGACCATGATGCTCATACCACCGACAGATGCTGCCATCTTTCATTGCCCAAAGGTTGGGTCAGATTCTCGCAGCAGTTTTAACACGACAAGTGTATTTAGACTTGTCACAAATAGTCAAAAATCGATATTTCTAAAAATTCCTATTCAAAATTTTCAAAAAGGTTGGGTGTCTTTTCGTTCATTACAGGTGATCAAATATAACGAAATTGATATGCTACTGGAGTAGTTTGTGAATAGTAATCGAACTCTGGATGGAACGAGACAATTTTCACACCTCAATATCATTCAAGACTTTTCCTTTAATTGACTAGACAGCTATAGAATTGGAAAGTTTTGAGAGTTGTGAAATACAGTAGGAGTAAACTGCAATTTCGGCGCAGTACTTACCGCAAACATCCACACTTATTTCATAACGGTAATTAATATTCCTCAAAATAGCGGCCCACAAAATGATGATGACTTTAACTACATCTTTGATAAATGCAGATAAAGATATCGGCAAAAAATAGGTAGCCATGCTCACATCATTACTGGTTCCGAAACCAGGCAGGCTTGAAGACTTTTAATTTTTGTTCCGAATTCCTCCTGAATGATATTTTTCTTCAAAAGTTTTTCTAATCTTTAGTAATCTGCCATACTTTGAAGTCCAATCTGTAACTGTTGTAAATAATCTATTTTAAAAAAATCGAATACAGGCACGAAAAATTAAAAGGTCAAACCTGTATGTGTCAGTGTCCAAAATTCGTTCTCGAATTACATCCAATTGTTCAAAATTCTGATCTTGCTTTCAAATATATCAACGACAGAACAAAACTGAGAGACCTAAAGGCCATTAATAAATTCTAATTCTTATTCACAAAACTGATAAATGAGACAAAACAGGGGTAACAGAGCGCACCTATGTCCTTATTGTTCCGCTGTCGAGCCTCACACTGAAAACGTGAATACCAACGCGCACAGCGCAGGTCGTCGCTGTTCAAGTATTCATTAAGGATTAAAAGACAATTGAAAAGTGGTTTCATAAACTCCTCTCGATTCCTTTGTTTTTTATTCATTAACTATGAAGAACAATGAACGTCAATGAAACACAAGCTTCAGATTACAGCAAAAAATATTCGATCTATTCAAAATACTATACTTCCGCCCAGCTCCCTTCGGACGCACCGTGCCCGCCTGCCTTTATTTTTTATATATACATCCTAGCTTTCAGTAGCCTCTATTTGGTATCGTAAACCACTACTTTTATTAAATTTGCTAATGCGCATATACATAAAAAGGAAAAAGTTAATTTTCTTTAGGTGCTCTGGTACTTTAAACTCCCTCGAACGTTAGCCTATTTAAAAAGCATCATAATGTTTTTTTTTTTGTTTTTTTTACAATTATTCATCTTACTTTTAATGTTACAAACTTCACATTTTACCCACATCTAGAGGAGATACACATCTATAAGTGGCATACCTCATAATTTCAACATATATATAAAGTTGAGCAGCTGAAATGCATGCGGGTAGGCCTAAATCCATGCTCGATCCAGGGTACAGTTAAACTAGTTACGTCACTGTCTTCAAAACACGTTAATTTAGACTTATTGTTGTAGCTGATTGGCTGATGTATTGTATTTTCCATCTTCATACACATAGTTTAGAAAACTATAAATACCAAGCCTGCTACAACAACTTTCTCGTCTAATATTTCTTCAAACCTCTCGTATTCCTTCATTCTATTCTTCTAAATCTTCTACTGTTCTCTTCTTTCTAGTACTATATGTACTAGGAGTTCAGTTTCTATTACATTTTCTACTTGTTACTTCTTTCTCTTCCATTACTATTGAGTCTACTATTGCTAGTTACTTAACAGTAATAGTAGGCTACTTTCTACTTCATCTTATTTTACTACTACAACTATTTTCCTGTTGCTACTACTACTACTACCACTACTATTTCTTCTTTTCCTGCCTCTACAACTACTGGGTTCCAGACTACTGCTATTACTACCTAGCCACTACTAATAGTTAATGGCCAAAATGAAAGTGAACATCGCACCCACCAGCAAAACAAGCACTAACGTGAGGAAGAAGAAAAATGCATGAAGTGTATTACAATTTTTAATATGCGAGAGAACATTACAAGGAGGGAAGGATATTAGGACACACTAAAGAGATAAGTGACTGATCTTGTCTTCCAACATAATAAATGTTTTCTAGCAAGTTAGATCGTAAGCATGGACACTGGATGCACTAGATCTATACAACTGACTATCACAGTGTAAGTCAAGAAGAGGAATTTGCGGTTCTTAGACCAATTGCTAATGGAGGTTCCTGTGCTAGCGTGTTGAACAATTTTTTATTCTATGCTACAAACGAATAGTTCAAGAACGTTCTCTCCAAACAAAATTACCCTCTTGCAGCGATCGCAGATTTTAGAATTACCGCGCACATGCGACTAATAACTGCAGATCGTTGACTCATTAATGCAGTCTTGGTGGAGTGGTTGATTATCTGATCATCCACGATCGTGATGAGTAATTAAATGTTTCGATTAAGCACATTACCAGCATCTCTTTTCTTCACGCCTAAAAGAATGCAAAAAGTTGTTCATTCTAACGTTGTTTGATGAAGGAATTATTCAATGTATAGTCGCTAGCTTTCTTTTAGTGGGAGCAAAATATCAAAACCAGGAAAAGATCTTGTGAAAAGGCAACACGAAATATTCGATCAAATAACATAGCAAAAACATTCTATTCAAGGTATCGCTAACGCAAAACAACCTTCAGGACTGACTGTAAAACGAGAACATAAGTTACCGTCTTATTATTTTTTCTTTGAAGATTACAAGAATGGCAGATACCCAAGAACAGGAGACATTTTATCTTGTTTTTGTGTCAAGGTTTAAGAGACACAACGAATGGCTCCTTATGGTTGATTTTATCTCATTACTGAAACGGCCCCGACCACCCCAATTGACTCTATATGAGAGATTATCACTAATGTGAGGCGCTTATATCTATTTCTACTCTCCGGCTATGGGCTCTATC
>JAGDQP010037375.1:0-13340 GCA_022664845.1 Lepisma saccharinum | reverse complement strand
CGTTAATGTACTGTAATAAAATGGGTCGAATGAGTCCACGACATTACTACTCACACACGTAGCAGTAGCGTAACTGCCTGGCTAGCGGCCCCGGGCAGCTTTCAGTTAGTGTATCTTTTATTATTACTGATTCAGAACATCTGCGCCCTCAAAGCGGGAATGTTTTTTACGCCCCTGCACCAAGGACATATTAGGTGCTCTATAAAATTAACAGAAAGTCAAATTTTCAAATTTGAATTTATGTAAGACTTTTTGGCTCAGGCCGGATGGGTGAAGTAGGGATAGAGAATTTATCGGCCAGACAGTACCAACCCAGCTTTCACCTGGTGAAACTGATGAAAACCGTGAAAAACTTCAGTGAGTATTGTCGGCGCGGGGTTCGAACTCGCGTACCTACCCATTGCCAATAAAAAATCCACAACGTTACTGCCTAAACCACAAGTACAAGTACAGGGGCAGGGGCGTAACTACTATGGCGCAAAACCCCGCAATACGGGGGGCCGACCCTTTCAAGGGGGCCCTTCACCCTAGCCTCTCAATTGGCCGAATCGACCTCCGGCCTTGGGTATTCTCTTGCGGGGGGAGGGGCCATAAATGTAGTTACGCCTCCGAACAGCATCTCCAAATTTCAAAGAAGATTATATACGCATTCTGGCCACTTCGTACAAGAAACCGCAGCATATGGTTGTTTGATGTAAGTTAAATTGGGGACTAAAGGTGTTTCTTCTATGAATTATGTTAATAAAATCAATTCGCTTCCAGTAGCTACAAGAAACAACTATGGTGGTTACTGCTAATGAAATTTGGCTGATTTAAAGCAAAACAATGCTTTTTTCATTCCAGCACGCTTGTATCATATATTTTTTTAAGTTCTTCAGATTCTTCTTCGGTGTTGATCATGACACCTATGTTAAAATAACCATAAAAATTATATATGAACATCAAGTTACCATATGTGGAGCGAAAACTGTTCCTTGTGTCATAAACACTATTTTTCTTCTTTTTGTCTCTTGTGGTCCTGACTGTTAAACACACATGTAGCCATTCACTCATATGTATATTCATGCATGTAGATTGTCCCATACATTACAGTGATTCGTTCTATGTACGCAATAACTTTTACTTAGACAATGACATCATTACACAAACCTATAATCTAAAAGTCAGGGGAAGAAGTCTTCTGGCATGGATGAGATATACAAACATGAAATAGTACCGACCGGTCGTTTATAATATAGTATAGACTTGCTTGTATAGTTATGCATATTCAATTAATGTGTAATGGAGGAGCAACTTCATGGACTTTTTCCTTATTCAGTGCTGGCTGGAGTTGGATGGATGACATACGCATGAGGGCACTGTCGGTCCATGTGGATTCACGTAGCATTCACCTTCCACTTAACTAGTCTTTACTCTTGTCTGTATAACATTATACCAGTGTATAGGGTGATTGTAAAATCGCAGCCACGGACAGCAGAGTGGCAAATGCTAATAAGTACTATGTGCAAACATTTCGTGCTCTTGCACGATTTTCACGTAATTAAACGAGAAAATACGATGAAATGGCAACACTGTACCATCAACTAGAACGCTTCCAGCAGCGTGACATGTCAGTTGTCATCTGCCAATTTTTGGGGCCTGAGTTCGGTCATCATTGTCCAATAGCCAGTAAAACCCGGTAACCGGATAAAATCCAGTTAGTGGGGAAAAGTCAGACCATAGATAAACTCCGGATGACGGGTAAAATTTGCGTGGTAATTAATACTCGGATGAAGCGTATGCATATTGTGTGGATTGGGAACATACTATGATCAGGTGGAAAATGAGTTCGGATAATTCTAAATTTTTAATCCGTTATATGGATACATTGTTGAAATTTTGGGAAAGTTCCTTGATATACCCCGTAATGTTTAGGATAAATATTATTTGCAGGTATTGGCAGTAACCCTCGAAATGCACCGAGTAATTTCTTTTATCTTATTGGAAGATCTCAGCTTTCAGTTCCAACGTGATTTGCGTACATGCGCATAAAGATAAAAAGGTGTTCTTATCGTAACAACATGTCTAATGCTGGTCAAATGTTCACTGCCGACATCTTTATTGCTTGTTTTCCCAGAAATCGGAAATATTCTTAATCAATGGGAATTCCAGTCTCTGATTGACAAACACAGAGATGATTAAAGCATGGCGTAAGTCGTGGGAGTAACTTCGTTTATGTTTTCGTGGTAAGGACAATGTATTTCTAACCGTCTACACTGTTTTATTTAGTGTATTCTTATGACTGGCAGCTTAGTCCAGCCGGTAAGACACGCTATTACACTATCGAGCTTGGTGTTGAGCTTAGTCTATCCAAATGTTATCCAGCTTGCTCGACGGGCTTGTCCTTGAGCAAGCTTGACGAACGATTTGCTGTTACACTGACAAGCTTCCTCCTCGAGCAAGCTCGATGTCGGGTTATCAAATCACACTCGAAGTAGTACCCGATACATCTATCTAACCAATGTTTATGATTGAGGGAGTGCCGCGTAGACAGGTTTGGCAACGTAAGAATTTAATTGTCAAGGACGGTTTAACAGAGCAAGCATAGAAATAATCCTCTCTAGCCTGTATTCGCTAGTCATAAACACAAGTCAAATAGATGCATTGGGTACTACTTCGAGTGTGATGTATTAAGCCGCTTACGCCATTAGTTGTCAAGATATGACGTCATTTGTGACAATCACGCGTCACTTCGAGCGCCTGTAGTTCTGAAACTAAGCAGATTTCGGAATTTCTTCAAAAGAAACTTTATGTAAGTAATCACCTTTCTAAGTGTGCACCGTTATTTCAGTGACAACCCTGTTTACTCAATCACCTTCTAAATTACTGTCACTCTCGTTTTGTTGGCATATTCACAAGCACTCTGCAGCACTTCCCACGCGCTTGGTAAGCCCTACCCCGTCTTGCACTTCCTTCCCCTACCCTATACCAGCGCAAAACTTTGAAACCTGGTTGGTACAATCATCGCCCTTTTATGCCAAAATTTATCGATGTTTCGGTTTTTTTTTGTTTTTTTTCTTAGGTAAACATGGAGGTTTGGACTTGATGAATCACCCTTCTGGGTAGCACCTGCTAAAAGTTTGGTGACGGTTGAGGGAAAATGGCGGCCTCGTATGTGTGTTTAATTCACATGCTATTCAGCATTGCTAATAAATATTTCTTTACAGAAAAGTTACTTTATCGCGAAAGGAAGGTTGAATTCCCTGTATAATCAATTGAGGACGTGTGGTTAAATTATTTCATTGACAATCCCTCTTATTGTGATAAATGCATTTTGGTAGTTATTGCGCAGTTGCATGTTGATTACTACTTTCTGTATATCAAATTAAGACAACTTTCTGTACAAGGGCAGTGAATGCAGTCATGATTAGTGGTTTCTTAACCAAAGTGGAGACCCAATAATGAAGTATAATAAATCAAGTGAGTTACAACATATGTGTAGGCATGTAAGTCAAGCGTGTACTATTTTAAATTCATCCTCCCTTGCATACTGGTTTTGTAAAAAGATTAAATATTTGTTTAGTAGATTTGCTCGCAGAATTCAGATAATTTGAAGTAGCACACTAAATCCAGGACAAGATGTGTGAAACATAATTTTACCACTGTTATTTTTATTATTATTTAAAGTAACAAAGGAATTATATAGTCCGGTCGATTACCTTGCTCTGAGTGGATTATTGAGTGTTGTAGTGACTTAGTCAGTGTCGTAGCCAGACAGGGGCATTGTCACTGCCTTTGACTATTTTCTACAAAGCGGTTGTAGCCCAGTGGTACAACGTTCGCTTCGCATTCCGGAGGTCTTGAGTGTAATCCCAATGGCTGACCATCTTGAGGTTTTTCCAGTTTTTTTTTCTCAGTGACACCAAGCAAATGCCAGACCTTCTTGAACTTACACCCAAGCCGACTCCTTCCATGATCATTTCCCCTAACCTATCCTGGTCTGATCCATAGATGCCTACCGTATAAGCCATAATTCAAATTCAATATTTTCTGTTATGAGAGTTGAATACACATTGGGAGAGATTGTAAAGGCTATAGCATAAAATGACGAAATTATACGTTTATGTCGTCTGATGTTATATCTCGAAAGCGATGGTTTGCAACCTAGGCAGTGTCCCCACTTGTGGGTGTGGAAATCCTCCAAGAGGAAGGGTGGAGGTGCAGATCGACTTTGGAGATAATAATCAGCCGAAGAACATGAAGTTCGCTGGGTTTATCGAAGAGGGTCTCCAGGTAAAAAAAAGTTTGGGGATCTATGCTTTTAAAGGCCTTCGTTTCGTACCTACGCTGCATGTGTGTGAGTTTTCCTACTTTTAAAGGTACTGGGCAAATGACAAGCAATAATGAAATTTTGGAAAGTGGTCCCAATAATACATGTGAATGTGTATCCAATGAACTATGGGAGATTTTGACAATGTTTATTTAAGCTGAGAAATTAGAACACGCGTAATTGCGTAGGCGTATGACGTCATCAAATACGGGTATTCTAATTTCTCAGCTAAAATAAAGCATTTGAAAATGTCAGGTAGTTCAATTGATACACATTTACCAGTATTATTAGGCCCGCTTTCTAAAATTCCATTATTGCTTGCACACACACACTCGCAATGCAAGTACGGAGTCCCCCTTAACTAAAAGGTCAGTTGGTTCAAGATTTCCCTCGTTCTGTCCACTCTTCTGTTGACTTCTTTCCTAAGCTGTCAAAACAACTTTTTCATACATTTTGGCTTGTGTGAAAAAAAAAAAAACTGTACAGGAAGTGTTCCAGTAATAATCGGAAGTGAACATCTTTTTGCGGAAATGATTAAAAGTTAACTCATATGTAATGTGCAAAAATTGTTTTTGAAACTTAAAAGGCTTCAGTCATTGTTGCCTTGTAATCAAGGGTTACCGTGTTCGATCCCACCTTAAATTGTAGGTCCTGTGATTTGGACGTCATCTTCACCCGATGGAAGGCAATGGCAAACCAACATCGGTTTGCCTTACCTAGGGGCCTACGGTCATAAGTCTGTCTTCGGACAGAACACCCATTGTAATCATCATCCTAATATCTGTTTGAGCCGAGGTAGAGGAATCGGTACATTGCTTGCCCTGTAATCAGGAGGACACAGGTTCGATTCACCGTGCCGGCGGTGATACCTTAAATGAGGCCAGGGACGATTCTTTTTCTAATTCCTTCCCCTTTTTGTTAAATATATCGAGCGTAAGTCGCGTACTAATTTGAAGGTCCTGGGAACTATCCCAACGGTCGCCCATGCTGACCGGTGTTTTCCCATTTTTTTTCTTCAGTCCCACCAAGTAAATGCCGGTATGGTAACTACTATCTTGGCCCTGGACAACTATCTTCCAACATTCTCTCTCGTACCCTATCCCGGCTTGAGCCTGAGATGTCTAAGAACCACAAGTAAATTCACATTCAATTATATTATCAAGTGTAAAATGGGCAAAATTGTGCTGTTGCTGGAGCTTATTACATTTTACTTGTAAATAATATATCAGTCTTGAGAATAAAAGGAAATTAACGGCGTTCGTCAACCCCGTCATGTTGGTATGCCCGTTCCATTGATATATGTGGGAATTGTTTACTCGTCTTGTGTTTCTCAGAAGTGGAATATTTAACTTCTGTTTTCGCTTAGTTTTTCGTCATATTTGTTATAACTCGTGTTGTTATATACAAATGCATTATTATCTAAGCGGGGAATATAATATTCTATTGAAATATCGTGTTTTTTATAGTTAACTATTAATAATACATGACGCTAATATGTTTGAAAACACTTCACATTTACAAAACAAGAAGCGTCAAAATATTCGCGAAGACAAATTGCGTGAAATCAGAACTTAAATATTCCACTTCTGAGAGACATAAAACGAATAAAATAGTTCCCATAGAAGTCAATGGTAAGGGCATACCAAGATGGCAGGGATGATCTACATCATTAAACTTCGGCCATAGCGTGAAAGTGGACCATCCGTATTGACAAGCTTTAATTTTAATTGCGACATTCACACTTATCAAATTCACGTAATAGCTGTAAGTAATTAGAGATTTCTATTTGCGTTTCTTTCCACAGCAAAGTAAAGTTGGCTTTTTGTTTCTCTTATATATAGTCCTGGTTTCTTTACGCTTGTCGTGTGCTCCTTTTTCACTTGTTCTTTTAAGGGAAATTCTAGTGTATATATATAGTTAGTCCTCCCACATCCTTGACCTAAACTGTGTCACAGAAACCATAAACTGTTTCTGTTCCTGATCGTCGTTGGTATTGCTAGCTTTTATCGTAAGATGAAAATGCTCTCAGATCTCTCTCTCTCTCTCTCTCTTCTCTGTGTGAGTCATCTGCAAATGAGAAAAGGAAGGAAGGGAAATTGTCTTCTGGGAAACGACAGCTTGTTCTTTTTCCATTGATGCAAGTGTGGGCAGAAAACTAAAGAGGGCTCTGAGAGTGTATTCTATGTAATTTCCCCCATAGGTGGTCGCGCTGCTTCCTTATTTTCCTAGTAGTATGGCTATTAATTTTTTTTATTTCAACTATTTAAGAAAAATAATCTCTTGATCTCTTTTTAAAATAAAACCTACGTACACCAGAGTACTTGCTACTTGTGCAGCTAGCCAGCTTGGTTCCAAACAAAAATGCCTGAGGTCACAGACAGATTATGTCTCAGCTTGGGCTTTTTTTTTCTTTATTTATTTTTTTTTATTTTTTACTTTTAGTTTATGTTTTGTTTGTTTTTTCTTCTTCGCTACAACTTTCAAAGTGAGATGCTATGTAATGCAGACAGAGATTCTGGACCTGTTTCGTGTGAAACAAGAATTAAAAGAAGGGGTCTCGACACGGTAGTTTCATCTAAGTTAGTTTATAAAAACCCTGTCCGTTCCTGAATTGATGCGTTCCTTGCACCCAGAGAAGAACAGTGTTTCTCTACTGGTCTTTCGTGTACTACTGGAAGCACGTGAGCTTTTTTCCCCCCTCGGAGGTCCTCTGAAAATTATTCTTCAAAAAATAAATATACTTTTCTTGAGAGGAATTCCATATTTTTATTTTCAAATTAAAATACCTCATTAAAAACAAAGAAGTAGTGTAGTTGTACATTAAAATAAAAAAACGGGGAGGGAATCTTCTAACTCATAAGACATTCAATTGCTGAGCGTATTTTAAAATTATATATAATACATTGAATGAAGTACTTATTTGACACAAATTAATCTGCGATCTGAAATTGTCGTTTTAAACAGAGCTGAAATAAGGTCACTTTTGGTGGCTTGGACTGACCCGGTCCTAAACTTGACCTAGTCTTAACGTGAACCATGGACGGATTTACTGAGGGGCATGGGGGCATTTCCCCCCAATCATTTCAGGATTAAGGAGGAGTGACCCTGGGGGGCAATTACTTTAAGGGTGGAACCTATTCCGGGGGGTTTCATAGTCATTCTGACATGATTGGGAGGCAATACCCTCCCATACCCCCCAGTAAATCCGCCTAGACCTGAACTGACTCAGTGACCCGGTCTTGACCCAAACAACAGGTCAACTGTGACCCGGAGACTCGATGATCGCATATGACCTTTTCGGCGTCGTATTTTTCGTGCTCTGGGGAATAAGACGCCCGATCCCGGTTACCCCTGAAAGAAAGTCCAAATGCAACAATGTACAATAAAAAAAAACTATGTTAAAAACTCTGCTTTGTCTTCTGTGTCACCGGTCGAAATCGGGTCAGGCCAGGGCCCAAGCATAGACACGGTGACCCGTTTCAGCTCTGGTTTTATGGGTCCTGGTATTTATGAATAAATAAAACTAGCAGATTTACATGCCATTTTGTTTATTTCCTGCTAACAGATATGCCAGGTATTAAATTTAAGTTCTTTAATCTACATGTGAGTTTCGTCGAAATCGTTTCATAAATCATAAATCGCTTCTAGTAAAAGAGACTAGTTTATTGTGATTGACATTTTGCATTTCGTAAACTAAAGAGAAATGATAAGGTTTGGTGTACTGCGCAAGGAGATCTATGGCACGAAAATCCAGGGATCCCGTCAGGATGCTCAGTTTGGGGGGGGGGGGGGCAAGTGGAGCTTTGCACGGTTTCTATCGGTTTTTGACCGTAAAATGGTAAAGGTGGGGGGGGTTCTTTAGGATTTTGGGGTGACACCTCCACAGGGGGATCTGGCAGAATCACTGCAAAGATTCCTGGGCAAGGTGAACCTATGTTGGTTTGTCGTTACTTTTTGTCTGATGTAGATGACGCTCAGTGGACGGGACCTACAGTTTAAAATACATTCCGAGTAACTAAACGGAAATACGATATTAATCATGTCAAATTCTTGTGACTTGCCTAAGTTAGCCGAACAGTATGTTGTAGGTCAATTAGTAGAGGCGTTGCCTTTGCATTCGGGAGGTTGTGTGTTCGGTACCAGCGGTCGATCATCCTTACTGAGTTTTTTTCCAAGGGTTTTTCCTCACACACCAGGCAAATGTCGGGATGGTTCCTTACGCTTAGGTCCTGGCCTACTCTTTCCCGCTATCCTTTCTCCGACCTGTACCATAGATGCGCTAAGACTACAAATAAATTCAAGTCAAACCGCGCAATATGTATGCCAAGATGACTTTGAAAGATGGATAAGATTATTCGAGGATTAAGAAACAGTATAATGACTCCCAGTTTACGTTTGAATATGAATAATTACAGTTGATATCATATTCTGCGATTTTTCTATGATTTTGTTTGAACTCACTTTAAAAAAAAACACGAACGTTACTAGAGAGAAAAATGCAGTATTTTCTTTTTTAATCCGAGCAGAAATTATAAACGACATACGAATATCGTAAGCAATTCTATAAGATTCGTAAAATAAGTTAAGGAGAGACATGGGTGCCTTTTTTGTCTTTAGAACTGTTTTGCTGAACATATAATTGTAAGATTTATGTTGGAAAAGCATAAAATATTGTTCAATGTTATGTAGTTGAGAAGATAATGTATTCTTGTCTGCAGTATATCAGTGGTTTAGTACTCTTAAATTAAATGTATTTATGGGCATTCAACTAGTGTTGTGAAGGTGAAATAATGTATATATTTAAGAGAATGATATTTCTGTTATGCATTACAATAATTAAAACATATTTGAGCTCTATTTGGTGTGTACGTCGCAAGTTGTTTAGTGTTTCAGTTTCTAAGAATGTTCGTAGTGCGAATTATTTTAATGAAAACATCTACTTGCCGAAAATGGTTTCAAAACTACTTACGTCATGTATGTGGAGTGTGAATTATATACATCATACGTATTTGTAATCGAAGAAAACCAAGCAAAGTGTTAAAGTATGTTACTCGCCAGATTTTATAGTGTAGGCGACTTGCTAGATTTTATAGTGTAGTCCCAGTTATATGTTTATAATATGAAGTGGCAGTATGTTTTTCCTGCCCCCTACCTTCAAAGTTCACCCAATATATATATATATATATATATTTGGTGTATTATCCGTGTGGTAAAAGAGTCTTGTCATATATTGAAGATTTTTTTTTCGGAAATACGTATCTATTCTTCCTGTATAAGGGTTAGCTGTATCGAGCCACATTGTATATAAATTTACTCCATAAATGTTTAAGGTTAATATAAAGCAACGATCCCCTACAAAAGATGGCAGCACTATCTCCGTATATGTCTAATGTATTTTTATCGTTGCACGAAATTTCAATTGTGCTCCTACAAATTCAAGCCTAGAGAGTTCAAACAGTCAGAGAAGATAGTCTATAACTTTTCAAGAATTCTGTCCTTGTTTATTTATTTTTTATTTTCTTTGTGGGGTCGTCAATTAACTCAGCTAGAACTGAATTATTTAAATCGATTTTAACTTCATGTCACAGAATTCCATAACCATCACCGCTTCTATTGTGCTTTATAAAATTGTAATATTGTTTTTCGTCTTTGTATAATTCTCAAAAATCAAAAGAACAGTGGGGCAGCATGAAAAGGAGCATTAAGTAGTATTCACAACTACGCCCCGATATTTCATGTTCCCAAATTAATAGTATAATATTCTGACTGACTCCTCAGTGACAACCTTTATGCGTGTCGATTGTCGTGTTCATTTTTCTTCCTTCATTTTTCTCTGGAGGACGGGTAGTTTATAAACATATCCATTGTTTCATCTTCTCGCGTTTTTTAGATCACCGACGACTGTTTTTCAGAACGTAGTAACATAAAAAATCGCGCGATTCGCATAAACACAGTCATTTGCTTTCATTGTTTTATAGAAGGCAGAGTTCGTGTGGTTCTCAAGTCGCAAGAAAACGGCGTTTAAATAAAAGGAGCCTTACATTTCCAACAAAACGTATTTCTCATCATAACAACCGAGATTGTTAATAAACATGAGGCTTGTCTCTTTATTTATTTATTATAACTATGGTTGGCAAGAGAATGTTTCTAAGGCATAGTCTGAAGATACCATCCGGCATTTGCTTGGTGTGACTGAAGAAAACTTGTCACACCATGCAAATATCGGTATAGTACCGTAAAACTAGATCATGACCTACTTCCTTCTATATCCTCTCCCCGACGCTACGTTATAAAAATAACGAAACAAGCAGTTTAAGAAAATAATAAGTTCATAACCTGCAGTGAGTGAAATACAGTAAAATGTTATAATCAGAAGTGTAAGTGAAGGATGTGTAATTACGACATGTTCATTTATTTTCTGGCTGACTTACTATATAATAGAATAATATTTCCATAAATGCCTAATTACAGATGTAGGAAAATTCGTACTACTGAAAGAAATAACAACTAAAATAAAATGGAATAAAATGACAGTGATGTTTTAGGAATAAATTATTTTTTATCACACGTAAGTATGTACGATAAAACTGACATCTATCAATTAACAGTGTCTACACTCGATTGGTAATTGCTAACACCTACAGCACATAATAAAAAATTCCATACCGGTACCAAAAGTGATATACCGAGCAGCAGTGTCTCAGTGGTAGAGCGTTGACCTAGCACTCGGGAGATCCTAAAAGGACGATTCCCAATCTCGCCCGTCCTAAGGTTTCTCCAGCGTTTTTCCTCAGTCACGCCAGGAAAATGTCGGGATGATACCTTTAAATTAGGCCCTGACCGACCCACGTCCTTTTCTCTTGCCCATCCCGGCCTGATCCTTGGATGCCTAAAGGCCATAAATAAAATTCAATTAAACCAAAAGTGATATACGAATTGTAAATAGTTACTTAAAAATCCTTTAATTAGTCAAAATAAAACAGCCTTAAAACATTCATATGTCTTAAATGTCTTAGAATGACTAAACAAATTTTAAAAAATCTAGTGCTTACTTCTATGTTACCACTCACGTGAGTCATTCTGATTGATTAAAAAAAAAGTTTTTATTTTTCAACAAGTGCTGCCTTATAGGTTGTTATTTTCATAGTATATCTATACCATACGTCCATAACGGTGTAGATTACCCCCGCCATCTTGGTATGATCATTCCATTGATTTACATGTGAATCGTTTTACTTGTCTTGTTTCTCTCAAAAGTAGAATATTCAAGTTCCGCTTTCACGAAATTTGCCTTGGTGGTTATTTTGACTCCTCTAGATTTTTGGTTTGTGAAGTTTCTTTAAATATTTTGAGTAAAATGTTATATTAATAGTTTGCTATAGAAATCAGAATACATCAACGGGAAACTATACTGTTCGTGTGTGAAATATTGCATTTCTGTAAAACAGCATGAGTCAAAGAAAACATGACGAAACACTAGGCGAAAACAGAAGTTAAAAATTACTCTCCTGAGATACATGAGACAAGTAAAACAATTCCCATGTAAATAATTAAAGAGGTCATACAAAGATGGCGGTGGTTATCTACACCGTTAAAATGTTGTCACTAAGGTTACTGTTGCAAATCCAACATTCTACAGTATTTTACTATTTTCTCGTGTTCTGTTCTCGTCCGCCTCCACTGCTTCATTATCATTTACGTATTACTTACGTATATGTAGGACCTACGCTGTGAATTTACGAATGTTCATTTTTTATTCTGAAATGTTTCAGAGTAATCGACAGATTTCTTTTGCGTTGTAGCACATGCGCAGAAAGAGAAAACAGTTCCTTATAGTAACCAAACATGCAATTCTGATCAAGTGTTTGCTGCCGCCACTTTGACTACGTATTTTAACAGAAATGGGAAATGTTGTCAGTGAATGGGGATTGCGATTCGTAATTGTCAAAATAGAAAAAAAAAGCATCGGCAGTAACTATGTTTATGTTTTCGGGGTTCTGGTAACATATTTCTGACCCTCTATAGTGCTTTGATTTAGTGCTTTCTTATCACTGGCAGTTTAGTCCAGTCAGCTCATATACAAATCTGTTTCAATCAACAAATAAAATAAATGGGAGTCGACGGAGGGATTCAAATCCTTTCGCCTTTTCCACTCGACCACATGGCCAGTACAACAACCGTTTTAAAAAAAAGGTCAGTAAGACGTGGGACTTCTAACTGAGAAACTACGTGTTCAAATCTCGGTTCAGGCTTCTATTTTTATTATTTTCCTGAAAATTGAAAGGTGACTGATTTTTATTAGCCAAGTTGTTGGAAATTTCCAGGCAGCGATAGTTTCCTGGCTTTTTGCAGCAACGTTACTGAATTTTTTTTATAGTGTATCTTTGAAGAGAGATAGCCAATTTTTCAACATCAGCTAAGTGGGTGCGATTTCAGAATTTTTATATCATAGAAAAATCATAGAAAATCAAATATCGGTCGAATAAATAAGTAGTTCGATTCAATACATCGGTTTTCTCGATATCGATATTTTGATTTTCAAAAATATCGATCGATTTATATATGGAAAATCACACAGCTTTAACATCAACATATCATTCTTTCTTTTCTTTCTTTCTTTTTTTTTTTTTTTTTCATTGTCATGACCAGTCTACAGAGGCAAACTTTAATGTTCGCAGAAGTGATCAAATGTTGAGTCGTTTTAGTTGTGCAAAAGATTCAAAGTGTACAAAAAATGTACTTTTTTTTTACAGTGTATGTAGATTTGTATTCCAAACAAACAGACATATTCTGAAGTGAGAGAGGGGAAGAGTATGTGTAGTGTATTATCTCTAATGATGGGAGCGACCTCTGAGATGAGGAGAATTCAATTGGGAGCAGTGTGTTCCAGTGATCAGTTTTGGGATTCTGTGCTGTTCCTTGTTTCTACGTGAAGAAGATAAAAGATTAAGAAGACAGCTAGAAATCTAGGGCAGGAATTGAAACAGGAGCATCTCTGTAATCTATGGATCATGACGCAGTGTAGATGCTG
>JAGDQP010037374.1:0-18650 GCA_022664845.1 Lepisma saccharinum | reverse complement strand
TGACCGACCTTTCATGTAGAGTGGGTTTCACAATGAACTAATTTACATTTTTTCAGTTGGTAATTATGTAAAAGTGTGCTAAGCTGGTTAAAACATTGTTATTAAAACATTTTGTATTTATTTAAAAAACTTTTTTAACTTTCTTTCTATATATGACAGTCTATTAATGTTTAACAATAATCTCGTCAACATTCCGTCTTAGCTGTTACGTGTTACATCAACACCCGTGCCCTTGCCAGAGGTAAAAGTCAAAACCTTCAAGTCAATAAACTCCAGTCGCTTAGTTTCTTATTTTTTAAAAAAAACACAAAGCACAGGAACTTTCATTGTTATTTCAAAACCAGTGTTACGAATAAAGATTTTACCCAGCTTCCTTGCAGAAATGTCACAATAACTAAATTTACACTAACTTTTTATATATATGTCAGTTTAGTAACGTTTTACTACGCACCTGTCAACATTCCGTCTTAGCTGTTACGTGTTACATTAACACCAGTGCCCCTGTCGAAACAAAGCCAAAACCTTCAAGTAAATGCACCACAGTCGCTTAGTTTCTTATTTTCGTCAAGGGAAATAAAGCACGAAATCTTTCATTAATATTTCAAACTCACTAGTACGAACAAATATTCTGCTTGAGCTTTCTTGCAGAAGTGTCCCAATGACCATATTTGCACTTTGTTAACTTTTTTATATGACACCTGCTCTCGGATAAAGCACACTTAATTACATATAATTCATAGCCATATTGATTTCACTACTAAATGAGGCCTCCCTGTAACAAAGAATTTCTCTAATGATTTTCACGTTATCTTAACATGTTCGTAAGGAAGAACTATTATCACTTGTTTTTTATTCAGAGCAGCTTTCCAGACTTTGTTCCTTTAAAAAGATCCTTTGGGAGAGCTGTGGGCGCTGTTCCAGACTGTTTCTTTTTAAAAAATATCCCTTAGGAACGCTGGAACGAGAGGGGTTTTACTTTGATCCGCTTGCAAAACCTCCGTCCAAACCACTCGTTCATTTTCTCCAAAGACATTGTAAAGTCTACCATGTTAATGACATTCAGTACTCAGCTGATGAATCCTTGGTGTGTGGTATGTTTTATCTTGTATATCTGTACTTTAAAGTACAAAATGAAAATATTAAAACCTAGTTGTATACCAACAACGCAACATAGAATGATCAGCTTGTTCAAAGTACGTTCAAAAAGTAAAAAAGGAACAAAATGTACATTGTAACACCTTTGTAGTAGAGTAGTTTACTGTAATATAAACTTTTTTAAAACTCTAATCCTTTGGGTTTCATTTCAAGAAATAATAATCACCTTTTTCCTGGTTGGTATTTAAACATATATTTATTAGTAATAAATTTACAAGTGTAATATAAATATGGCATCCACCACCTTTGACGCTTGGAACTTTAGCCAATAGTGTAATTGTATACAAGAACGTAATGTGCAGGTATACTCCTGCACTGATTGATGATACTTGCATTTGGAAATATCAACTTTAAACTGTAATGTGCCCAACGCGGGAAATAATTGTCCTTCAAGGTTTGTTACATTTGACAAATAAAAAATCTTATTAAGACAATCTTTTTCACTACACTTACAATAGAACGTGGAACCATTTTCGCAACATTGAGCAACAATATGACGAACGTGTGATACATTAAACCCATTGGATGTAGTCCATTGTAACCCGTGCAAAGTATTCGTTAGTCAATTCACTTGACATTGGTACCCTACAGCTAAGTCTGAACGTTCCCATTGTAATTTTACCAAAGAATGGAATATTAATGTTGGATCACACGCAACCAAACAAAGTATTAAGATATTCAAATGATTCTTTGAAACATTTTCAGAGCATCAACGATGCGAACCAAATAAACTACTCGTTAGCAAAAATCTTAAAACCTTAAAAATCGATTATAAATTGCCTTGCGCATAAGATACGTACACCCGGTGAAATCAACTTTTGCTGTTTCTTTTGAAGCACTAAAGCAATCAACTGGGTAATGCACTCGGGATCTTTAATAAACTGATGCACTACGTTTAGAAGAGGTCTCTTCACAATATGTGTATGACCTTGAGCAGCAAAAATGGAGTAATATTCACTAAACTGTTCAGAATCGTTCATGTGACTGGATACATGCTGAGCAATTACTGTACCCGTATTAAACACTTACAGGCAATTGTAAGGCTTACTTAAATTACAGTTGGTACATTCAATGCGGTTCGTTTCCAAGTACTAACTAATGGTGGGCAAGACTCATTGATCCACAATAAAGTCACCTTCACAACTGGTACACTGAGCCATACTATAAACTGTAATTATTACTAAAATATGTAAATGCACTAGTAAGCGATCACTTGGTCTTCAAGGGGGCCTCCATATCCTTCTTCAGCAACAAGTCAAACAAAACTCCACGGTTCAATTTTAACATGCGTTGAACCCCCAATCAAACTTTTCTCTTAATGCTGCTGGAGCTGACTCGTGAGATTGCACGTACAACGTAAACAATTCGTCCACCATCTTCGAATCACGAAAAATGGACTTGGTACGTGTACCAAACAGTGTTGCAAATTCTTCAAAACTAGCGTGCAAAGAAATATATCCATTGCGATAACCAGCACAAATATGATCACGTTGGCTCGGTTGATTCGTATAGCAGCCTAAACAAAAAAGGTAGTTTGAAAACTCATATGCTTGTATACTTGCTACTATACAACCTTCTGTCACCCAACGGGAGGAGCACTGACACGATAGTAAAGACTTGTCCTTCAATACGCTTGAACTAACAACGGTAGGAATAGCTTTATCCATGCTTGAAGTAGCCATAGCAACTAATATTCATACTTAAACCCTAAGACACTTTATTCATACTCGTGCACATGCGCAAATGAACGGCATCCGCCTTTCATCAGGTCGTACTAAAAGCTAATTCAATCATAAGAAAAGACTACAAGCACTCTATCTAATGTTTTTCAATGTGTACTAGCTATCATCTCAGTTAAAAGGTTTTAAAGTGGTATTAACTCTTATCTCGGCATTATCTAACGAGCTAAGTGGTATTAAGTGCTGTAACCTACATTAAAAGCTTATATGAATATTACTCCAGTAAATCCGCCTTTCAGCATGATGCACTGTAAGGTGCTGTTATAAGATAAGCCTAAAAGGACTCTAATCATCTATTGTTTTAAGAATGTACTACTTATTATCTTAGTTGAGTGGTTTAAAGTAGTCATAACTGTTATCTTACCATTATCTAACGAGTTAAGTGGTATTAAGTGCACATACCTATATTATTTAACTAATGGAAGCCCTTATCCGAACATGCTTTTAAGAGCACTCTCAATTTAGTGGTGTTAAGTGCACATACCTATATTATTAGTCTAATGGAAGCTCTTATTCGTACATTCTTTTAAAAGCACTGTCCGTTAAGTGGTTTTAGAGTGGTAGTAACTCTTATCTCACCATTATCTAAAAGCTAAGTGGTGTTAAGTGCACATAGGTGTTAAGTACCCTACCTATCGTAAAAGGGTACTAATGGAATAGAGTACCTCTTATTTCTAAAATCCATTAGCTTAAAATGTAATGATAATATTTAAATGAGAGTCTTGACTAATATTAGGTCATACACTACTCAGCCAACCAGGGCCGGATTAAGATTTCTGGCACCCATATACACTCTGATGTAAGGCGCCCCTCCCCCAATACACATCTACGCAGTTCTCATGAAACACAAGCACAGATACAAAACTCATGTTTAAAATATGTACATACCGGTGTTTAAAAACTCCGTTCATCACATTACTTTTTAATGTATCACAGGCTGCTGCAACGAAAGTAGGCAGACTCAAAAGCAAACAAGAGGGCCTGCAGCGCCCTGTTGCAAAAAGGGGAATTACCCAAACACAAAATGGTCAACCCTACCCTGGAGACAAGCCGACATTACGCCACAGGAGAGCGCACAAAACAAATGAAAAACCGCTATCGGACCTGAAAGCAGGGAGTATACCTACCCATCAGCACCCTGCTTCAGTTAGATCGAAGACAGAACACACACTATCCTAGACCACAAAGCATGCATGTAAGAAGCCCGATAGAAGTGCTCAAACATAGAAAATTGGCAAAAACAGAAAGCTAAAACAGGAACAAAAGCACCCCAAAAAGAGGTGGGTGAGGGAAGCAGGCGAGAACATCCCACAAGAAAGCAGAACTCAAAAGCTATTTGAGTGACCTAAAGCAGCTAGGCCCCTAAAATAGTACAAGGCTCAACACAGCCGCGCACTAGTTAATATTAAACACGAAAATTTGGATACACAGAACTATTTTGATTACTCCCTAAAGCTTGCTGAAGCATTGGATCAAATATCAAACTTTAATTTCATCTGCAATTACTTTCTCACATATACATAAATTAACACTTCGCGTACTGAAATAGCGAAAGGTTGGGAACCTTTCCTGCAATACCACAGTGATGGTAATCTACCTACATCTTAGTGAAACCCTTGACACAAGAAATATCTGGTAAAAATGTAATTTATATTTTACTTAAAAATGACAAGGCAAAAGACATCAATCAGCCCAGTCAAATAAAAATTTCCACAATTACTGAAGAATAACATTGCCTTCAACGAAAAGATTTTTATTTACAATGTAACTACTGGGCAACAATTTAGTTTGATATTTTCAAAAGGTTGCTAAAACATTTCGTATGTAATTTTGATTTTCAAACTTCACACAACCTAACCTCCATTCTGATAATACAATCTTGCTATACTATTGTTGGGTTAGGTATTAATTTACAACAGGAATTTCTGTAAACAAAAATGACTTACGGCTGCTAACGCAATGACGAAACTTTAAACTTTGCTGTTTACCGAAATAAAACATGGGGAATCGTTAAATCTTACGTTGGATAAAACGGACATGTTGTAGAAATTTCGTGCAATTTTTACACATACCAGGTATCAGAAGAGGAAACAAAATTGCTGAACGGAAAAATAACGTGCATTTGAAAGGTCACATCAACAACAGTGTAAGGTAAAAATATTTCAACATACGAACCAAAATGTTAATGTGCTGAAATTTCGCTATCTGAATGTAGGTGAAGCAGACTTGAGTTTCTGGGAGAGAAATAGGATTTTCTAGACATTAACCATACATACCTGGATTTAGATAACATACCCCAGATGCCTATCAAATTAAGCAGACATTCTTACGATACACATCACTTCACAGGAAAACACACCAATTTCTTATTGAAGAAAACATTGAATTACTTGCACACACAGTCGAAAAGGGCTTAGCACCACAAATGATATATTTTATATTTAAAAACAGAAGAAACTAACCACTACACACCACACATATACATATCAGAAATCACCACACACACTGATAAACACCACTTCACACAAACAAACTGCCATAAAGAAGCTTCGTCTCGCCCACTCCCGGTCAAGGCCAAAATGGAGGGTGTAAGACGCCAAATTACAGCATTGGATGCATAGCTCCTTTTATAAAATATATGGTAAAACAGCTACCAAAAGTTTTGTTATTTAGTAGTCGATGCTGCTCTACATATTGATAAACTTTCCGGACATTAGCTGCATTATAATATTGCTTTTATATAACTTTCGGAGGTAGCGTAAATTTTGAGCAGCCTTTCCTACTCGACGACCATGTTTTAACTACTGACTGGCCCTCAGCCAATCAGAGTAGAGAATCAAAACAGAAGTAAGAGCGGAAAAGGGGAGTGGCTTAACCACCTGAATTTCAACGAAAATAAATCAACAATCCGATCTTTGAATTCGCTTTTGAAGATTTTCAACGAAAGAAAAATTGTTGAAGAAAATAATGTAACAAAATATACAAAGAAATATTCAGTAATAAAATGAGACAGTGAAGAAACAATAAAGATAAAATCCCGCCAAACAACAATGAAAGGGATGTTCTGTATGGCTAATCTTCACTGTCATATGGACAAATAAAACTCTTTGAAGAAAGTCGAAGACGAAAAATATCGCAGACAAAGCACAAACAAAAAAGAAAAAGAAGATACACACAAAAAGGGGAGAGATTATGATATGTTACGACCAAGCGGAAATTGGTCACTACAACATAAACAACCCTTTATGACGTTTTGAATCTCACTGTTTATAGGCTACATCTTTACATGTTATAATTTGGATGTTAACACTATCTCGCTATCTTTAAACATCAACAGTTACTGGAAATATTAAGATATTTATTACAGAGTGAAACACTTCTTTCTGGCTTTACCGTTGCAAATAAACTAACAACTGGTTTAAAAAACTTCCTTTCTTAGCAGTTCGCTTTCTACACACATTTTACTAAGAACTGAAAGTTTTTCATTGGGCATTTTGGACCGCAAGTAATTCTTAACACGTTTTAATACAGAAAAATATTTTTCCGCTGAACAGTTTGAAGTTGGCACAGATACAAACATTCGTAGTCAAATGTCCTAATTGGGAATGATTGTTTCCAGTTTCTTTGTCCGAACATGGTCCAGTTTCAGTTTCAACATTTCGGTGTCCAGTTTCAACATTTCAGATGCAGTTTTGAAGGCTACGCCGCACGCTTTGAAATGAACATATTCATCCGAAAAATTGTCATTTAAGTCACCCTTGTAATGGAAAACCAACGCATTCGCTTTTGCTCGGATGGTTTCACAGTTCACACTATCCAGTTTTGCGAGGAAACTAAATTTTTCATTTATCTTTTTGTATGCTTTTTTCTTCTGCACAATTCAGAGATGAGTGAATCCACAACTGCGTTAAATGTGTGGTAGCTCTTCCTATAAACACATTTTATTCATCGGGGGCAGCTTTCCTATTTTTCTTCCGTCCCTTCTCATGCAGATATTCCTCGCATCCAGTTATGTTCTTTGCTTCCTCTTCGTATGCATCGAACTCCATACGAACAGTTTGCAAAAAATACTCCCAACTCTGCATTATTTCTGTTGCTTCACTTACATAAATGTTGCCTGCAGTTTTTTATTGGCTGCATCAGATCGCTCCATGATCTTTGCGCAGGTAGTACATTTCAATGCAGACTCTAAGGGATGATTTTCATGAAATCTTGCGTTGCTTGCGATTTCGGTGAGTAGCCAATTGAAACACGTGTTTCATTGAATATTCTCCGTATTACGTAATAAAACAAGTGCTTTAATTGGCTACTTACTCTAATCACAAGCAGCGCAAGATTCCAAGAAAACCAGTACTAACTGTTGTAGTTTTCGCTAGTAATCATGAGCATCACTGCGAGTTTGTGGTTTTTCTTTGGTGTCACTTGCAATTTCCTCCAAAGCTGCACATATCACAGTAGCTTGTGGACAGTGCTTTACACGCATCTGAACTTGCTGACCAACGAGTTGCTGATGAGCTTTTCAGAACAGTTGATCATGGTTTAAAATGTGTTAGTAAAGTCGCCCAGCTTCTGTCTGAGGCTGAGAAGAAGTTATATAGGTTCTGTAGTAAATCAAAAAACGAAATTGTGTCACGACAAGCCTCAGCAACACAGCGCTGTGCAGTGCTGCCATCTGCCATCCTTAAAATCCATCCAAGTCGACCGCACCCCCTGCTTAGTTTTTAATCTCCTGAAGCAGCGTTTCTTAACCTTTTTCATGCCGCGACTCCCAAAAGTACTTTTCTTGTTTATAATAAGAATTGTTTGCGATTCACTTTATGTGTGTTGAAGCCTTCAAGAGGCTATTTAATACACCATCACACGCACACCTCGCGACCCCCACGTTGAGAAACCCTGTGCTAGAGATAGAGAGGAAGTTAATACGATGTGCATACACAGGTGGGCGCTTCACGCTTCAGAAAAATGAAACCGTCGCGCTTATTGCCATGAAAACTGCACAACTCTTTTAAATAATAAAGTGCAAGTGCAGTATTAGATAAGTGCTTCATTCTAAAATTATACAATAAGCCTATAAAGTGATTCTTGTAAACAAAGACCGATGTTCTCGATAACTGATTTTTTTAAAATATAATTTTCTTCGTCGCTCTTTCAGCCCTGGCGCCCCTAGGCACGTGCCTACTGTGCCTGTGCGTTAATCCGTCACTGCACCCAACCTCCCCGGACGGATTTCCAGGGCTTTAAGTAGATTGGAGAGAGATGTGGGATAGCACACATATTGTTTCAAGTTTCAAAATTATACCACCGCATGTCCTGGCTTCGATATTCATCACTGGTACTTCCTGAAAATTGACGGAGATTCACACATGCTGCATAGCTGCGAAAGTTCAGTTTAAAAAAAGAATGATTTACAGGACTGCTCCTCATGATTGTCACGATTTCTGATTAGAAGAGTGCAGCAACGGAGAGTTTTGATCCTCCGTTTCCCCCCTCTTCTACGGTGACACCCCTTTACGACTGACTAGCGTAAGAATATAAAACGCGAAGAAGTCATCGTGGGAGTCCTGAGGCAGTTCACAGAGCAATTCTAATGGAGATTCATCTTTTAATTATCAGAAAACAAAAGTAAGTAAAATAAGCACGTATCTGTCAAGTGGGCAGAAAAGCTGTTTCGGACAATGATGCAACGAGTGAAATAGGAAATATTAAGTACTCTTTAGAAATAAAACGAAACTAATTTGGGAGCAACATTTATAAACTTTATATAGCCAAAACGTAAAAGAAGGGAAACAAAACAAGAACAAAGTATTGTTTTTGAACGTTATGGGGAGCAAAGTCCCTCGTTTGTTAACATTGAATTTACAAGAAAAATATATGAAACAACATTTAAGTTTAAAATCAATTAAAACATTTATGTTTGCAACACCTCTGCCACCCTGTTTTCTAGATAATTCTCCGTTTTTATTGTCAACCGGGTGTTTACACCTAAACTTGTTGATGATACAATTATCTTAGTTTCCTCCTGATTCTCATTTTATACAAACTTTCTTGCCCATAACAAATCATAGCTGCTTATTAGAAATCATCACCACATTTATGTGACCTGATTTTGACAGTGCCTTGTCTGCGCCTGTTGGCGTTTGTAATTAAACTTAAGAATTTAATGGGCTTTCGAGATTACAACAATATGAACTATTTCGGAGAATAGGGTCGGCAGGGTATGATTTGAGAGAGGAACTACCGAAACAAATACACCTTTTGTTTGCCTAGGTCTTTAGCTAAAATGATCTATTCTTTTTATTTCTATTTAGTTTTAATAATAAAAAAAATGAACTACGCTCGAGCGAGAATTCAAGTCTTGGATCGACCTTCCCACTGGGTCGAAATTATTCAAGAATTATTTAGTGGCAGGAGGAAGAGAGCTCAGTTTGGAAAGTAAACAATGGAAGAAAGATAATTTGAGATATGAAATTGATGATGCGACCGGTCTAAGATTGAGAATTTTGCTCAGAACATAGATGAAAGTGTGGGAAATTATGACTAAAGAGCTCTTGTAATTTAAATCAATCAACACAGCGTTATCAGACTTTTACACATACAAAATATTGCTCTACTGACTATTACGTACAATCGTACAATATGCTAATAATATTGTTAAGATCTGCAGATCTCCACTACAACTTAACAATCTACTCAAACTACACACACAAATAGCTATCTATATATATATAACCCGAAGCACAAACACAATACAAACTTACATACCTTAATGATTGACAATGGCCATGTCTAAATAATTAATTACCCTCATTACATAGATCTTTGCGCACGATAAAAAGATATTATATGTCAGCCAATACATGAATTGTCAAATAAAATATTGGAATGTGCGCGTACATACGGGAATTTATAGGCAGCTGCTATCGCATTCGAAACGAGATTTAAAGTAAGAGAAGATGAAATACACAAATAATTACAAATTATTTGGGAAGGAATTGACATTACGATGTTACGCATGACCGCGTTTCTCTGCTTATTTACTTGCAATTGTTGGCCAGTATTCTTTTGGCTCTCCATTATTTTGTGTGATATGCTTGGTTGCAGCACTTTGCATGATGCTTGACATGATACTTGATACTGTGACAACGTACCAACATTTCTGACTAAACCAGAGGCAAAATATTTATGTATATATTAACTTATACATCGCACAGTTAAAAATAAAATAAAAAATAACAGATTCCGAAGAAACAATCCTACTTCTGGAAATTACTATTACACACACATATACACTCCAACAATTCATGACGCAGTTCTTGGAGAGTATTGGGAACAGCTTTGTTGCCGAAAAATAAATCAACGTTTTTTTTTTTTTATTAATTCACCCATGGTGCTAGCGGAATTATCTTTTAGTTTCTGAGAGAAAAAAAAAACTTGTAATCAATTTTAATTTTTCAGTTATGGCAATTCACCGCGATGCGCTGCATCGCTTTCCCCAAAAAGAATGTCCATGTCTTGAGATATCGAGAAAAAGAATGTAGTTAGCCGCACGTATTCGTTCTCTTCTAAAGTTAATAAAAACGCTGAGGGGTCCATAAGACGCATCCTACATGATATTTGAATTTGGGCCTTCGGACTGCCAGCAGAATTATATGAAACGATCCTACCTGGTAAGGAATTCGTAGAGTCTTAAGTGCTGCAGGTGGGTACAGAACCTGTGAATGATTTCCAGAGTAGTACACTTGAGGTGTCAATATAAGGCACATTGCACAAATGTTACTATAGCGTTCCGGAAATACACATAGGGAGTTCATCGACGAAGCAGGGACACACACACAGATAGGTCACACTAGTACGTCTTTAGCAAGTCATATTAAAATAAGAAAGACGCATGATATATAAATAATTCAAGTACTTTTTTCTCCTTTTCACCAAAAAATATTACAAACTGTCCCCCAGTACTGATATACCACCACTGCCCTGATTCTTCGTGTGGTCCCTCCTTCGTGTGCGTCTCTTTCTCTCTCTCCTCTTCTCTCTCTCTCTCTCTCTCTCTCTCTCTTTCTCTCATTCTCTCTCAAATTCCGTCACCTTCTGTTTTGTTTCAAGTACCCTTCCCCAAAAAGGGTCATCTGGTCATTTCTTCCAAAAGCGAAATTGGGTAAGGCGAGAAGAAGTGACTCGCAATAAATATGTCACTCGCTTCTCTGGCCATAGCAGCGTGGGCGGTTCTCGTTCGTCGCTCCAGAAAAAAAAAAGATTTCAAAAGGAAAAACAGTCCTCGAGAATTTTTCAAAACAATTTAAAAAAACGTGTTCTATAAGATCATATCAAAACATATTTGCAAAATTAAAAGATTGAATGGATGCAGATTGTCACAAGAGGACGGCATCTTGAATGTCTGTCTTTACTGCGAGGTTGTAGAGCTGACAACTCTACACCGATAAATCATGTTAAGAAATAGTAACAGATGGCTCATGGATTTTCCTGGAGTAAAATATTTCAGAGCTAAATTAGTCCCTCATTCCAATCTCCGGGCGAGGACTGCTTAAAGGTGTTCCAAGAATAGGATTAAGAATGACCTTAGAATAGGAACGTGGAATGTATCAACGTTATAACAAATAGGCGCTCTTCAGATGGCCGAAAAGTACTAGCTGGACGTATTGATGATACAAGAAGTCCGGTGGAAGGGTTAGGATAGCATTCAACAGGGCAAATTCACTTTCTACTACGGGGAACGGTCTCATAATTTCGGAACAGGATTCCTAATTAAGAACAATATGCTTCCGGTGGTTCAGAATATAGAGTTCATAAATGAAAGATTGTTGTATGTTACGATACGGACTCGATGGTGCAACACGGTTTTAATAAATGTCTGTGCTCCGACCGAGCAGGTTAATGATAACGACAAAGATACATTTAACGAAAATCTAGAAAAGTTGTTTGATCGATTACGAAGTACAATACGAAAGTTGTGTTGAATGATTTCAACGCTAAGGTAGGGAGTTAGGAAAACTATAGACTTACTATAGGCAAATACAGCCTTCACGAAATCACCAACAACAATGGAGAAAGACTGATAAACTTCACGATCTCGAGAAACCTACTAATAAAGAGCATGTAGTTTCATCCCAAAGATATACACAAACACACCTGGGTATCTTCGGATGGCAAAACTCTCAACCAGATTGATCACGTATTAGATAGACGAAGACACACCAACACACCGATGTAATGGACCTTAGGTCTTACAGAGGAGGGGAAGGTGACACCGACGATCAGTTAGTGATCACAAAATGGAGGATAAAGTTATACATCGCAAACAGAGAAAATGGATTATCGGAACAAGTTTAATACGAAGTTAAACGATTAGACAAACCAAGCGTAAAAGCAGACTACAAACTCGAAATCTCAAATAGTTTCGAAATCTTAGCCGACTCGAGTAGTAATAAAGACGAAATTAATAATGAAATTTATGTAAGTAAGATGAGGGAGGCAATTCGTGTAACAGTGAAGAGCACAGCAAAGGAACGTCTACAAGAGAAGAAACGACAGAAAAACAAACCTGGGTTTGACGAAGAATGCCTTAAACTTCATGAGAAACGGAAACAAGCAAGACAGCGATGGCTATGTAGCAAAAGCGAAGCAAATACCAACCACTACAGTAACGCGAAACGAAATGCCACCCGCGGGTTCAGAAACAAAAAGCGAGAATATTGGACGCAGGAGATTCAGGAGATAGAGGAAAACGGCAAAATAAATAACATACAAGATCTACACAAAGGGGTAAACTCATTAAGAAAAAGTTACCAGTCAAGGTTAGGTATGATTAGAAATGAACGCGGTCATCTTCAGGCCGATCCGACTAAAATTATCGATGGGTGGAAAAATTATTTTGACAAAACTTCTTAATGTACACAATGGAGAAAAAATAGGAATTTAAAATTTATACAGAACCGTGGATACCCGAACCTAGCGAGATCGAGATCGCAATATTGGTAAAGAAATTAAAATATATATATAAATCACCAGCAATAGACAATATTCCAGCCGAATTAATTAAAGCTGGAGGAACGACACTAATCAAGGAGCTGCATAAATTAATAAGTGCTATATGGAGAAAGGAGGAGCTTTCCAAGGCATAGAAAACTTCAATAACAGAGGTGGTCTGTCTCTTGGGTTCAACGGTTCACTGAACCGTTAGGTGTTTCAGAACACTGATAATAAAATAAATTCACAAAAATATACAATTTTTTAATGTAAAGATTGTTACTTTTATAGAAGTGCTGTCCAGTGGAACGTAAAAAATTGTCACTTTCTTTTGAGTCCATGGCACGTCTTCAAGAGTGTATAAGTCTGTGGATTGTTTTCCCGTTCCGCTCTGACTTTTCGCTGTACTAAAAAATGAACCTGTTGCATGGAGTTGAAAAGACTTCTTCGGGGAGGAGAAGAGATGTTGCATGGTCTCTTCGGTGCTGGAAGGGGGGAGGAGGAAATAAGGTCTCGCTGGAGTCGCTGCATTGTTTCGTAGCTCAGGCATTGTCTCAGGCGAGTACAACTACTTCGGTTCTCCGTTCGGATATTTTCGGAGATACTTCACTCAAACGGCACAGTTAGTTTAGGCCACGCGAAGCACAATGGAAATCAAAATGACGCAATTGAAGAGACAAGTACGTCCGTATTTTAACTTAAAATATATATTTAAAATATTTTTTCTTTAGTACATAGAATAGGCATCCATCATGGGTGTTGCTGAGTAAAATAGAGTGAAATTATAATTTTAAAGAGACAATGCAAAATATTATGCGGGCATGTATTGTGCAGTTGTTTCCTGTATAAATAGTCATAAAGACAGGTTTCGGAACTATGCTAGAAACACAAATAGAAGCAGTACCATTTTTTTTTAGACCGAGGGTATCTTGACAAGAAAAAATCTTCTGCCTTTTCAAAAAGGCGTTATATAATCTGTAAACGCTCTTTTAGAATTCCGTAAACAGGGTTTCCGCCAGGATTTTCAATTTAGGGGTGTAAAGTCAAAATTGGGAAGGTGTAAGTGAAGTTTCGTACGGTTTCTATCTATCCTTCACAGCAAAAATTTGATAAAGTTGGGGTGTTGTCGAGACTTTGGGGGGTAAACACCTCCCACAGGGCATGAGCGGATTTAGGAGAGAGACCATGGGGGACAATTACTTTAAGGGTGGAAGCTATTTCGGGGGTCCTCTGAAACATTTAAAGTAATTCTGAAGTGACTGGGGGGCAATGCCACCCCCGTAAATCTGGCCATTTACAGGGGGCTCGGAATCACTGCGTAAATATGTTGAGATGAAGTACCCGGTTACTTACATACAGCCATGTAATACAAGTTTTTTCACAAGGTATACCAGCGATTTTTTAGTTTGTGAATCTTTTATAAGCGGAGAATACACTGCAGAAAATGGCTGTTTAATTCAACATTTTCGGTGTCCCAGGGCGACCACCACTTTTCTCTTGTGTTAAATCAACACAGCAAATAGTGTTGATCTTGGTAAGGAATTTGAATTTTATTTATGGCCTTGTGGCATCTAAGGTTCAGGCCACCATAGAGGAGCGGAAAGAATGCAGAAAGGTGTCGGCCAGGGCCTAAGTTGAAGGTAGCATCACGGTGTTTGTATTGTGTGACTGAGGAAAATTTCAGTCAGGACAGCTGTTGTGTGTTCTTAAGTGAAGCAGAATAAACAAGCGCAAGTTAATATGCCAGGCATATAGAATAGGTATGCATGTTTTGTAGGAAACCGTGACAGTCCCAGTTAATCGCTCTGTGCAATTTTTTAAACAAAACTATTTTTCATTAATAACATCAGAAGAAAAATGTAACATCAAAGAGTTGGGAATGCCTCTTCCTGTTCTCGAGATAAAACAAAATCAAACGAGTCGAGGTAAGGAATTTTTAGGAGTTTTAAGGTTCAAATTTACAAAAGATATAGATTTACAAATTTTCTACCATGAAAGAAAGACGGCTAACTTCCTATAAAAGAAACCCCTTCTGTTAGAAGATCTGACCGTCGTCCTAACTAAGCAGCACACAAGTAATGTGTACATATTTTTCTGCAAACTAATTTATTAAGATAATGCATAAAAGATTATCGAACACAATTAAAGACCTGATTCGCATAAATTCTAAGTAGATCTAGGCAGCTTCAAGGTGAAACTAAAAAATATGCATGTCCACGCGTTTCAGGATTAATAAAAAACTTAGTAATTCGTCAGGCCAGCAAACATTCCATTCAAAGAACTAGGGTAGCTTGGATGAACTTGGGATGTTTTTCAATTCAGGTCTTCAGTTGCAACTATTTTTAGTTAGTTCCTCTGTCAAAATTTGTCAAAGCAATGTTTTTTCCCTTTAGAAGTTTGTATTAAAATTAGTGAACCGCCAGTTTTTGGAGGCACGAGCCGCCATTGCTCAATAATAGTTCTGTTTTATAAAAAAAAAGGCGATAAATCGAACTGTTATAATTACCTTGGAATCTCGTTACTCCCAACATGTTACAAAGTATTGAGTAATACTGTATACTGCTAACTCGCCTAAGCGTATATGTAGGTGATACAATTGGAGATAATCAATGTTGAGTTAGAAGAAATATACCCACGTTGGACAGATTTTTGCCTTGAGACAAACCTTGGAGAAGAAATGGGAATCCAATGGCACTGTTCACCAGATATTCATTGATTTTAAGAAAGCATATGACTCTATCAAAGGTGAAAAACTATACAATATCCTGATACGATTTGGAATTCCGAAAAAAAATAATGGTTCAACTAGTGAAGATGTGTATCAGTGACCCCATAAGCAAAGTACGGATAGGTAATAAATAATATGTCAAATAGTTTTAAGGTTGCAACGGATTGAAACAGGCTGATGCATTGCCACCGCTACTGTTTAACTTTGCGTTAGAATATGCGATTTTAAAAATGAAAGAGAGCCAAAAGAGACTAACGTTGAATGGCTTGAATTAACTGTTCGTGCACGCGGATGATGTACATTTAATAAAGGAGGATATAGATGGACTACAAAGTAATACTGCCATCTTAGTAGAAGCTTGCGACAAGAGGACTACAGATAAACATAGAGAAAACAAAGCCGGCCAGGTGGACGAGCGGTCTGCGGCGGTAGGCCATCGGCTCGAAGGTCCCGGGTTCGAGACCCGGCATGGGTGTGGATTTTAACAGCTAAAGGCGAATCGTGACGGGCCGAAGTCCAAAGTTACTAGGCTAGCCCATATAAAAATAAAGTTTACCAAAGTTTATAGAGAAAACAAAGTACATGATAACAAGCCAAAACACAGTTAATAACGGAAATAGATACATAACAATTAAGAATAATATCATTGAAAAAGTAAACAAATTTAAATACTTAGGAGCATATGTAACAAGGAGAAACGAGGTAAGGGAAGAAATAAAAAGTCGCTTAGTATCGGGCAACGCTTGTTTCTACTCAGTCCAGAAACTCCTAACCTCGCGATTAATATCAAGAAAGTTAAAATTGAAAATATACAGAACGGTTATTCTGCCGGTAATACATTACGGTTGCGAAAGTTGGAGTACGACCCTAGCAGATTAACATAGATTACAAGTGTTTAATATAAGGTCTTGAGATAGATATACGGGACGAAATGGCTGGAGAATGGAGGGGACTTCATAACGAAGAACTTCATAGACTTTACGACTCACCTGATGTAAAAATAATTAAATCGGGACGGCTAAGATGGGCAGGCCAAGATGGTGGAAAACGAAAATTATGTTCCATCTTGGTTGGAAAACCGGAGGGAAAGAAGCTGTTGGGAAGACCGATACAACGTTGGGTAGACAATATTAGAAGAGGTCTTCGAAAAGTAGATGTTTGTAATGAAAACTGGCTTGATCTTGCCCAGAAAACAATCCTATGGCGAACGTTTGTTACTGCGGCGATGAACTAGGGAGTTCCGTATGCCATAGAGTAAGTAAGTAATGTATGCTACATGTCCACGATGAGCGAACGGTGACGCTCACTGCCTTATAATGAAGGACTTCCAGGTGTGATACCTGTTTTGGTTACAAGTGGTTCTGAGCCCACTGTAGGTTGTATATTGTACGGGCTTAATCTTTACGAGGTGAAAAAATGATAAATCAACATTGGTTCACCTTGCCCAGGGATGTTCTGGTCATTCAACTGCCTTCAGTTAGAGTAACCATCATTATCGTGCATGCTTATCTAGTGAAATTATAAAACTGAAAAATTGTTACATTAATTGAAATAGGTTTCTAATTTTTAAACGACAAATACACCCAAATACACACTCAAATAAAAGAGCAAGTGAAGATTTGAAAGCTCAAATTCCCTCAGGTTACCTATCCTAACTAAGAGTTTCCCGGATTTCCCTTCAGTTGCACGAGATGAATGCTGGAATCACCATACTCTTAATTAGTCGCAAACCACTTCCTTCTAATTTTCTTTCCCCGATTGTATGGCTGCCGAGGCATATTATTCCTCAAAACTTCAGAAATCTTAGCGCCAATTAGTCCAGAAACAATGAAATGCGTAAATAAAATAAACATTGATCACAGTAGTAGGCCTACGTCCTCTTTGCTAGCTAAATTTCGCTCTTTTCCTTGTTATAGAGCAATTCGGTGTCTCGTATATCGCAGAGACATGTAGAGTTTAAATCCAAAGTAAAATTACATGTTCTGTTTGAAAGCATAGTGAGAAACTAGGGCGTGAATTAGTTAAGTATATTAAAACAATAGAAGTGAAATCTGCAAATACATGAGTTTCTCGACTAGAACTCGATTTGAGCGTAATGGCTGTTATCACGTACTATGAAAATATTTTGGTTTGAACAGAGCTCCTGCGTGGTCAAGTGGTTGCCGACGGTGGTAGCCGTATAGTCTGAGGCGTTAGGCCAGCGACTGCAAAGTTGTGGGTTCGAGTCCTGCCTGGGCATGGATGTTTGTGTATGCCTTTAACTTACGTTAGTTCTAAGGGTATCAGTCGAAACACAGAAAATAATAGAATATGAGTTGAAATCAGTAAAATGAAGTTTAAAATTTTAAGAAAGTTATCAGCGCTTTCGCTTTCAGTTCGAGCGGACCCTGATTCGATTCCTGGTAAAGACTCAGTTTCAGTGTTGATCCAGCACAATGAGGGCAATTGGGGAGCTACTCAAATAAAAAAGTATTATAGAAAGTCACATATACGGCGATGGGAGGCATTGCACTGACTACGTAACCCTCCGTTCGGGTTGTTGTATCACGCATTTTTTTCTTTCTTGCTGTCCACTACGTGAAATGGAAAGTCTCTATTTCGAACAATACAAATTTCCTTCCTTCCTGGTAGTACATACCCATTTACCCACTCAAAGTTAAATCAGGGAGTAAGCTACACCTACTAACACCCCCTAACATCCTCCCTAGACTTGGACTATACCCACGTAAGAAAAATCACTCCCCCCCCCCCCCCCCGCTTAACGGGGGTGTTTTTCCTTGACATTTAACCTTGAGAAATTCCTAGAATTACAAAGACTGCAGTTATGGAAACACACAATAAAATTCTTGCTAGTAGTTTAGCATTTATTCCAGTGGCGGCTCGTGGTCAAAATCGTAAGTGAAGTGCATCCAAATCATTAATGTACCCATTCTCTATTCATCCCGAATTTCCTGGACTGACTGGTTTACCCGTAATGCCGCTTATCATCATATTAAATGTCGATGAATATTTGCAGAGAAATTAACTGCTAAAAGTTGAGA
>JAGDQP010037373.1:1657-18650 GCA_022664845.1 Lepisma saccharinum | reverse complement strand
GAAAGCGTGTCTTGGTAATTTGTCGATTTCCTCTTACTTTCGGAGCTACAGGCTGCCGAAGGCGTTAGAAAAATGAACTTTAGAGCTTGATATTTTCAATACAATTATCACTTGGATTTGTGGGGGCAAGCAACTTTCAAAGACTTCTTCTAACCTGCTCTATCCAAAAAAAGCATTTCGATATTATGCGATGGCTGCGTAAGGGATTCACCAAAGAAGTGAGAGGACTCCCAAAAATTCTCTATAGTAAAGATAAATCGAAATGTTCATGAACTTGACGACTTTCCTCAAGGTAAAAGTAATTCGTTTGCGCCAAGTCGATATCTCAAACAGATTCCATTTGCCGAGAGATTTGTTGTAAAATTGCGTTGTTGCACAACCAACAGGAGTCAGAGCTATTCTCCGTACTGTCATACCTTCAACGAACTATTTATTTCCTTGGTATCAATGAGATATAATGTCATTGCCAACCTGGATGGCAATGATTAATCCATATAAACAGTACCCTTTAGGGTGATAGACGCCGGCTGGGAATTAACTTTATGTAATTTGAAGGCACCACGAAACAAAAGCTTAATGGAAGCGAGATGGGACAGGGTTGTTTGTTACTAAAATGACACATAAATACAAAGTTTGAAGTTCTTTTTTAGAAATCATAAGGGAATGTCACAGACTTATTAGTCATTATGAAAAAGGCACACGTTTGAATTCAGTTGATGTAACGTGCAGAATATTCCAAATACATATGTGTCTTATCGTTCTGCTGAATTCTTACGGTTCGATTATGGAATCTGAAAATGTTGGGAGCTGCCTTTTCATCAAATATATAAATATTTGAGAATGGTGAAATGTGGTTGCGTTTTAAGTTGATAGTTCAGTTAGTAAGATTTAGAGTAAGAAATTTTGTTGGAATAATTGTTTGATTCCAAAATAAAATGTTCTAAATCATGTGGACTTTTTGAAAGAAATTAGCATGCGTCTTAGCTTGAAAACATGGATCCTTAGTTTTATTCTATAGAACCTGGGAGAAGCTGTCATTGTTGGGTCGTATAGCTGTGATTTACAGTGTAAGCACGAGAAGTTTTGTGTTAAACATGTGGATGTAGCCGGAATATGAAACTGGACAGAAACACGAAGCATTCATGATTGTTCTTTAAATTATGTTGCTGAGAAAGCAGTTATGCCTAAATCCGGAACAAGTCTGGAATAGAGTTTTTGCCGGCCATCAATTTTCCAAGGGAAGGAATGGGGCCGGTAAGGTAAAGCCTAATTTGAATTGAGTGCATATGCAAATGCATAGTATGTAGTAAAGATGCATTTTGTGGTAAAGATCAAACTTGTGTTCGGAACGCTGTCGGCTAGGTACATCCACGTGGAGACGATTATATTTATACAAAAATACATACAATTGTTTATTAGTTGAGCCCGACATTTACTCATCGAAACCTTTGTTCAGTTCTTCTGGACTAAGATATGTTTTGTTGTATTGGTTTGAACATTGCTGCCTATGAGCTTCATTTCATCTCTCTAATCTTCAAAGAATTATTTAAAGTAATATTTCTGTTTTTATGCAACCACGCATGGCAGTTTCCTCCACAAAATTCCAATTATTTAAAACCTGTTATTTTGAAATTCTCCAAATCTTCCTTTAGGATCTCTTGCTCTAAATTTCATTACTTCAATTCTCAACTTCGCCATTCTCGTTTAACTTCTTTTTTCGTGATGAATAAGCAGATCTCAACATTTTCCCGTAATAAGTACAACTATAAAAATCTATGAGAATGATAAGACGTAAATGTGTTTGGAATACTGCGCACGTTATGTCAACCGAATTCAAACGTGTCTAATGTTTTTCTTTTTCATTCATAATTATTAATTAGTCTGTGACATTCCTTTGTCATGATTTCTAAAAAAAACCTACACACACTGAATTTATGGGTCATTTTAGTAACCAATAACCTTATTCCATCAGGCTTCCATTAAACATTTGTTCTGTACCTTCGAATTACACAAAGCTGATTGACAGGACTCAAACGCAAACATCTACGTGTGACTCATGACCTGACATCTGTGACCACTTGAACACTGTGGTAGTCTATTAACCTAAACGGCAAATTAATCATCGCCATCCAGATTAGCATTGTCATTCTGTCTCATTCATAACAAATAAATAAATTGTTCGTTGAATGCATGACAGTTCGGGAAAAAAAAGATCTGACTCCTGTTGGTTTTGCAACGACGCATTTTTACCAAAAAAAAAAAAAAATCACTCGGCAAATGGAATCTGTTTCGAGATATCGACTTGGGGTAAACGAATTATTGTTACCTGCAGGAAGTCGTTACTTTCATGCGCATTTCGGCATATCTTTACTTCACAATATTTCTAGAAATTCTTTAGATAAGATAAAGTGAATTTTATGGGCACTATGGCTTACGCTCGTCCCGATAGAAATTCCCTAGTTCCTTTGGGGAATCCCTTGCGCAACCATCACATAATTTCGAAATATGCATTTTTTGTAGAGCAGTTTGGAAGTCTGAGGGTAGCTTGCCTCAGCAGTTCTAGTGTTAATAGTATTGCAAATATCAAGCTCTAATGTTCCTTTTCCCCACGATTTCGGCAGTCTGTAGCTCCGAAACTAAGCGGAATTCGAAAATTGCATAAGTTCATTTTTTCATATTCCTTGTCGTTCTTTCGTTTTCGTTCCTTGAGTTTTTACAATGAATTCTTGTTCCATAACCCCACAACCACCTAATAACGTGAGAATAATATGAACCGTAAAATATAGCAAATGCTTTACTCCAAAACTTTTCTAACTCTAGTTCTCTCTCAGTTGTTTATGTCAAGTTTTCAGTTATTTTAGATATCTGGTACCCTCTGCATCGAGGAGTAAGGCATATTTTTCATTGATTGATGTACTTCCTGTGACAATGCAAATTTCGAAATCTTTTTGAGCTTGTAAAGATAAAATGTATACTTGCCTGTCTTAGATACGTTCAGTTTCGAGTTATTTTTCTCGTTGCAGGTAATAGTAGAAACAGCGGATAGAGATTCGTAGATAGTAACTGATTTCTAGAAAACGACTTCCACAATTTATACAGGCGTCACTTTTCGTGAGTCTCAGCGATCTCTTTAGAATGGAACTCAGTGGTCGCTCTCAGTGAATCACATAGTCGCCTCTCTCAGTTAAAATTTCTTAATTGTGCACTATAATGTTTATATTTTCGAGGACCTGAGTACATACATTCTAATATCTAAATACTCTAAAGGCCATCCCAGCGTTATATATATATATTTGTGCTCGTTTCTTCTAATTTTAAAAGGGATTTCATATTTTCTAAACGACAAAATTTGCATGAATTATTTACGTTGTTTGCATAAACTATTCTATATTTCATATATGACCTTTACATATATATGGCACTGATTCGAAGATTTTCAAACTTTCACTGAAGGCTCTATTTGATAAAATACCTAGGTATGTAGCAGTTTACTCACGGAGGGAAGCACATCCATATTATGTTTTAGCCTGTAGTGTTAAAACCGCAATATTAGTTGACAATCTAATTTTATCCCACTTCGCCACGTAAGTGGATTGAAAAGATAACAACAAACGAAATTGCAAAAATATTTGAAGCAAGCATTATTAAGATCAAACAAGTAATTTAACGACAATTGGTTGTCTTTCGTTTACGCAAGAAGTTCAGGAACTAATACCCATTTGCAGTATATAACTGTACTCCAACAGTATAAAGAACTCGAAAGTTAAATCTCGGATTCGAAATTGCAATTCATGTCATGGGTAAACAACTTACTGTGGTGTAAAATAACAAATAAACCATATTTCATTACAATTTTATATTTTCTGAAGATATAAATATTTTTAACTTTGTTTAGTACTAAATTTTACGTTGATCTTTAAGCAATTTACACGTGCTGTCTTGAAAAGAAAGCCTTCAGAAAATGATTCATAACCCACGAGTACTTACTTATTGACAACATAAATGTATGTATTATGCCTGGTGGAGAAACGAAAAGGCTTGTCATCGTGATATCAATCTACATCTTTCTTTTGTTATTTGGTCTCACTTCTTCAAAGAAATATTTAGTATCTATTTATCATGTAGTTTTTTCTTATCTTTTCTAAATCATAACTTTTCATCGTTAACGACATATCTTGATTAAGTTTTATGTCATTTGAAGATTGAGATATTGATTCCACACTGTAGGTAAACACATCACACATACAGAAGTAGGTAGAACATTTTAGTATTAATTTACAGTTAGACATGCCTATCTAATAACTTACTGATGAAAACGCAATTAATAGATGAAGTTAATTCACGGGTATTTACATTTTACCACGAATAAACATATTCTAACTTACAAGGAAGGGTACCCAGGTGTAACACGCCGATTGTGATAAGATTACACAGACATAGAGAACATCAAAAAAGAAGCGTCACGTATTTTTTATATCGGCCAACAACCGTATTGAAAAGGTCAAATAGGGGCATAAACATGGGGTCAAAATGAGATTGTGTGGAATATTGCGAGAACGAGAAGAGATATCGGAAAAAGTTAAATGTACGAAATACTACCCATAGTCGACGCAAGGCAATGAGGTAGGACGCACCCATGCGAAGAAAGCAGAACATCCGGTAATGGACCAATCACACATTTCCGGATTTCCAACATTGCCACAATGTGCTACGGAAATGAGTAAAAAGAGGGTGGAAAGGAGCAGGAAGAAAGAAGGAACGAGAAGGGAAAATACTTGTTTTTGTTTTGGGTGCATACTTCGCCCGTATGCGAAAGAAAAGCAGAGTCATCTCAATGCACGAAGATGGGAGAACACTCAATAAGGATGCAGACGCCGTGCGTAGAGGCAGCCAGCGAGACAGTACAGCACAGTGGGTTGCATATATATCAGAACATCAAGTTTATTTTTTTAATTTGAATTTATTTTAAGGCCTTTAGGCAACTATGGCTCAGGCCATATGCATGATGATGTGATGAATTGGTGGAATGAAGAAAGTGGAAGGAAACGGGAGGACCTCGGGAAAACCCACGGACACGGTGTTTTGTCCACCACAAAACATCAAGTTGAGTTGTAGAAAGAACCCATAGATAAAGGATCGCAAGGTCAGATGACGTAGTACTGCATGCCACTTGCAGGTACTGTAAGGAAAGAAAGAACAGGTTGATGTTGGAATTTCACTCTGGACGCTGTCTGGCTCTGCGAGGCTAGAAGCATATCACAGCAACAATGCAATCTCTGCCTGCCATCACACATAGCTACACAATACAGCCTGTTATATCTGCCAGTGGAAGGTTGCTGTCGCCCATTCTCATAGTCTTGAAAGAGCTTCACGGTACGTTTGGGCCACGGATTCAACAAACAATGTTCCGCCCACAAAACGTATACATTTGTGCATCATCATAAAAAAAGTGACAAAAACAAATCATTAAGCCGTGGTTCCAATCGGTGTTCCTCCACAGGTCAATGAGCAAACGGTACTGTTAGTCGAATCGTGAACGGGTTATGATCGAGCCGACTTGGCAACAATAATGCCACTGAACAGGCAGTGCAACATTATGACGATACCAAAAATATCAATTTTGTGCTACTTATCAGGAGTGAGCTACTTGTTTCCAGCATACACCCCTGCACACTGTTATGTTGTACGCGAATTTTCGTAGTGATATCATGTTGAAACTCTTGCGTGTTACTGATATTACTGTTGCTGTTTATCTTACATATGTGGACCACCTGTTATTACATTCTACTGTGCAATGTATGTTTGTTTTTGTGTTACTACTGCCCAAACACATTTTCGTTTCCAGCATGCATCTCATCGTTGTTCCCATTACGCGATATATGCCACCCACTGTACTGTACTGTCTCGCTGGCTGCCTCTACTCACGGCGTCTGCATCCTTCCTGAGTGTTCTCCTATCTTCGTGCATTGAGATGAATCTGCGTTTCTTTCGCATACGGGCGAAGTATGCACCCAAAGCAAACACACGTATTTTCCGTTTTCGTTCCTTCTTTCTTCCTGCTCCTTCCCACCCTCTTCGCTCATTTCCGTAGCACACTGTGGAAACGTTGGAAATCCGGAAATGTGTGATTGGCTCATTTCCGGATGTTCTGCTTTCTTCGCATGGGTGCGTCCTACCTCATTGCCTTGCGTCGACTATGGGTAGTATTTCGTACATTTAACCTTTTCCGATATCTCTTCTCGTTCTCGCAATATTACACACAGTCTCATTTTGACTCCATGTTTATGCCCCTATTTGACCCTTTCAACACGGTTGTTGGCCGATATAAAAATACGTGTCGCTTCTTTTTCGATGTTCTCTATGTCTGTGCAATCTTATTACAATCGGCGTGTTACACCTGGCTACCATTCCTTGTTAGTGTAAGGATCCAACGATAACGTTGACAAAGAATCATTTCTTGTATTTTGTTCAATATTTTCTATTAGTATAAGCTGATTTCATACATTAAGGGTATTTCTATGTATTCCCAAGAACATAATTCCGTAGGTGACACATTTGAAATGAAGTGAAACCATTTTCTATCATCAAACGTTAGTCACCAATTTTCAACACGTAGTAGCAAATACATTCTTGCGCCTAATGAAGTTCTCTGACTCGAGAGATCGATGTTCATAATCATTAAATCGTCTGATCATCTAAATGTAGAATGTGGTCATACCTCGAAGACATTCAAATCTCATAATTACGTATTTTGTTGTCAGGTTAAAAGTGCTCATAAAAGTGGCCATATTTCCTTCAATGATATAGTAAAACTTTCAATGTTATGTGGAAGGAGTTGCATGTTGCAACTTGTCCTTTTAGAATGTTTCACTTACATGGAATGGGATTAAGAACTTTTCGTACAGTTCCATACGAATGATAGACACCTCTTATATTAATTAAGTAAATCAGTTTTTCTCATATGTATTTTCATATATATCGATTACTGTGTTGTTTCTTATACACATATAACATTTTATATACGGAGTGCGTACATCATATTTATTGAGAAGCATTCATAGTTGAATTTGGAATGAAAAGCAGGTTATTGCGTCCAACTAATGAGAGGTTATAGTGAATCGTCCTTATATCTCTATTGCATGCATTCACACTATATCTTTGTTTCTTGTATGCAATATCACATCCCAAAAGAGATTAACTAGAAACACTTCAACTTCTGAAGGAGCTTCGAAAATTCTTAAGCTATTTTAATCCATTAGAGCTGTGAACTACAATATTTCATTACTAGTTTGAAAATCGTTTATATATGGGTTGCTTTCGCTTTGGATATGTTGTGTACGACCTAAATGTTATACAATTGCTGTGGGTATGTCTCGTAAAGTAGACTAACGTGTGTAAATGAAAATTATAATTACAAGCAAGAAGCTATGTCAGTTCAGAAACTTTAGTATTTAAGCACTTTCAAAAATGAGATGTTGTTATCTTGTTTATTTATCATCGTATCATTGCTTAGGGCAAAGTATCAAAATTATATTAACGAAGTAACATCTGAAATATCTACCAATCCTAAGAGATTTTGGTCTCTCATAAACTCTAGGAGATGTCAGTCACGTGTTGCGACGGAGTTAGTTAATGATTCCGTACAGCTTCTGGTGAAAAGAGGGTACATCTATTGAATGAAAACTTCTCTAACAATTTCTGTGTCCAATCTCCTCCTATGCCGCCTCCTCAGCTTATACTGGTCTATTCGCATTCACTGTCTTCATTAAGTGCATCATCTGATGAGGTAAAATGTCTGCTTTCTTCTTTACCTATAAATCGTTCTCCCGGCTCTGATAACATTAGTGCTATTTTTTACGTAATGCTGCTGGATCATTGCCTTACCCTTTTTCTTGTATTTCAAATAGGGGTTTTGGCGAAGGTGTATTTCTTGTTCTTGGAAGCAGGCTAATATTGTACCCATGTTTCTTCATACAGACCCATTTCTCCTTCATCAATTTTGTCTGTGGTGTGTGAAAAATTCATCAAGAGATATACTTTATAATTTTGTCTCATCCTATCTAGACTCTGCCTAACATGGCTTTCTTCCTGGTAGTTTCAATCTTACCAACCTGTCCTTGTTACTCTCTGATGCTACTCAATCCCTGTCCATTAACACATAGCTTGATGTCATCTGTCTAGATCTTAGTAAGGCTTTCGATAGAATTGATTATAACCTTATTCTTTATAAATTAACTCACCGATTCAATATAGATTGTAACTTCCTTTCATTATTGCGAGACTATCTCACTGGCCGCGAACAACTTGTTGTTCTTTCTGAATCATCTACTAATTTTCTTCCCGTTCTCTCTAGTGTCCCTGAAGGCAGTGTTTTGGACCATCTCCTTTTTCTTCTATGTATGGACGATCTCCCATCTTATCTCTCGTCATCTAAAACCAAAATTCTTTTTTTACTGACGGCTGTAAATTATTTCGAGAAATCAGTTCATTACAGGATGTTGCTGATCTCCAAAATTCTATTTCTGATTTCTTGGACTGGTGTAATGCGTTGAACTTGAAAATAAATCCCTCCAAATCTTCTTTTCTTACTATTTCTTTAAAGAGGAATCAAGTCCCATCTGCCTATATTATTGAAGATAATACTATCGCTAAAGTTTCTTCTCAAAAGGACCTTCTAAGTGGGATTTCACGAAAAACTTCTGCTCGTTGATCACGTGACTTCTATAACTAACATTTCTATGCGCTTACTTGGTCTTCTCTATAGATTTACATAAATTAAGGATCTTCATTCATTGAGTATGCTCTACAAAACCTTCATCTCCCCTAAAATTGAATATTGCTCCCCAACTTGGAACATGGCTAGTATTTCTAAACTAACTCATATTGATTCTGTTCTGAACTTTTTCTTGCTATAGTCAAAAGAAGAATACCATCAGTACGTAGCTTAAGTAAACCCAAGTTATTATCTGTTCTTGGTCTCCACGTTCCCTCTTCTCGTCGCAAGCTGGAAGATTTGATGTACTTATACAAGAATTTTACTAAATTTTACTTCCGTGTCCCTTGCAAATAACCAGAAATAATAACCTTCTTCTTTGTACCAAATGAACTTGACGCGAGGTGGCAAGGTTCATGATCCTCAAGCTTTAAGGGTGGTGGGGATCCTAAAACCCACTACGTCCACCGCCACCAACCCTAATACTGTTGCCAGTTCGCGCCAAGTTCCTTTGTTCTTGTTACATGCTGTCACCAAGGAACTTGGCTCATCCGTCTCCCATTTCACACCTTTTTAGAGCTAAAGAACTTGGCTCCACTTTTTGCACCTCTGGTGTTTTTGTTCGGATTTCACAGCTTTTTGTACGTGTATAATATACATACTCGCTCGCTCGGTCTCGTTTAGGTCCTTCCCCCCCCCCGTAGCTGGCTGCGCCCCCAACTTCGAGTTTTTGGGTACTTACGCCCCTTTATCTAACCACTCTCCAGGACACTGTGCTTCCATGGTGCAGATTTTTTCCCATACCCACCACCCGTGGGAATGAGATATTTATTGAAACATAGGGAAGCTTTGCCATATTTATTGTAACCTACTTGTGATGATATAGCAAATTTGCTTCCTGCTGGCGGCCCTAAAATCCACCACCATCAACCCTAAGGCTCGAATATCATCTGGTGTTTTGCTCGGATTTCACAGCTATTTATACGTGTATATATATGTACTGGGTTCGCCTTGCTGGGTGTGCTGCCCCAGAATTCCGTGTGCGTCCCAACTTCAAACTTTTAGGTCTACGCCCCCTTTATCGTGATCAGACTTTCTGGGTACAGCGCCCCATGCTGTGCAGACATTTTCCCATATCGCCTCGGGGGCTGCACGCTCATAGCGGTGGTTTGATCCATTTATTGAAACATTTTCGTGATGGTACACCTTCATACCAAATTTCGTTTCTCTAGCGTCAGTGGTTTGGAAAATGGTATTTGGGCGGCTATTTTGAATTAAAGAAAGCGATTTTTAAAAAGTTTTCTTACATTGCTGTTACCTACTTGTGATGGTACACCTTCATACCAAATTTCGTTTCTATAGCTCGAATGGTGTGGAAAAAGTTTTTGTGTGGACATTTTGATCCAATTTAACAACTTTTTCAAAAATGTAAATTATTCCTAAACTACTCTTGTTAATACACCTTTATGCCAAATTTCGTATCCCTAGTTCAAACGTTCTGGAAAATGGATTATGAAGTCAGCCATTTTGGATTCAAAATGATGTGTTTGCAGATATTTTGTAATCTACTAGTGATGATATACCGTCATACTTCGAAATATCATATTTCAATTTTTAACATCTATTTTCTTACAGAACCTCAAAATCGCAGATTTCGCAATAAACTCTTGTTCCTGTATAGCATGCTGACACGCGGAACTCGGCTGCATGCACTGCCGTACGTGTTGATACTCCCCTCGATTCGCTCGCGTCGCTGCGCCAAGAATCCCACGGCAGGCCGCGCATCGAACTTGAGGAGTTTGGAGGGACTGCGTCTTTTTATCACAATCAGAAACTGCAGTGCACTGCGCCACATGATGCAGATATTCCCTCATACTCCGGAGCGCTGCGTCCGAATGGGGAAACTTCCACATTCTGCCTGTATAACATGCTCCTGGCAGTGCGAACGTTTGTGACGAGTAAAACTTGGTGGGACACGCAGGAGTATTGGAAGTTGGCGCGAGGAACTAGGCTCATCCATATTCCATTTCACCACATTTTAAGGTTGAAGGAGTTGACTGTACAGTTTGCACCCCTGGTGCTTATGTTCGTATTTCGCAGATTTTTACACTTGTGTAATGTATTTACTCGCTTCGCCTCATTGGGGCGCTGCCCCCAGAATTCCAAGATGGCCTCGCTGGGGCGCACCCCTTTATCGCAATCAGGCTCCAGCTGGGAACTGTACCCTAGTAGGGCAGACGAGCCAAATTTATTCTAACCTACTCGTAATGGTACACCTTCATACCAAATTTCGTTTCTCTTCTCTAGCTTCAGTCGTTATAAAGTGGGGCTTAGGCGGGCATTTTGGATAAAAGATGGACACATTTTTAACGTTTTCTTATATTTTCGTGACATACTCGTGATGATACACTGTCATACCAAATTTCATTTCTCTATCTCGAACGATTTGAAAAATGGTATTTCAGCTGCCATTTTGAATCAAAGATGGTGAATTTTTTTAAAACCTTGTTATGTTTTCCTAAACTACTCTTGATAATACATCATTATGCCAAATTTCGTATCTCTGGCTCAAGCAGTTGGAAAATGGATATATGACACCCGCCATTTTGAATCCAAAATGACGTCTTTAGAGATATTTTGTAATATTTTCATAATCTATTAATAAAGTTGTACTGTCAAACTAAATTGCATCTAAATGTCTTAATTTGCTATCAATGATGTAGTTTCATACCAAATTTCACTGTTCTATCTTTAGTCGTTTAGGCTGTGTATTCTTTGAAATTTTACTTTTGGTGACCATTTTGAATCCAAGATGGCGACCTTTTCAAAATGTCGGAATTTTACCTTTATCTACTTATTATCCTCTACCTTCATACCAAATTTCATGTTTCTAGCTTACTCCAAACACCCTAAACAATATGATGAGTGAGTCAGTCAGTCAGTGAGTGAGTGAGTGAATGAGTGAGTCAGTTAGCCTAAAATGTGCAATTTCAGGGGTCCACAACTGTAACATAGTTTGAAATACGAATATGAAATTTTGTACATCTGCACATATTTACCATATATCCTTAACGGGAAAAGTTTATATTCCCATCTTTAACATCTTTTTTCTTACGGAGCCCCCAAATCGTCGATTTTGCCATAAACTTGTGTTCCTGTATAACATGCTTCTGGCAGTGCTGACGTTTTCTGACGTGAGGAACTTGGCTCATGCACTGCCGTGCATGTTGATATCTGAGTTATTCCTCTTGTGTATTTAATCGTCATGTTACTGATATCAATTGTTGTGTTATGTGTTGTTTAAAATTTAATTTCATGTTATTTAGTTTGTTGCAATGTTATTTAGTTTCTGTGTAAAATGGCAACTCCAGCTGTATCTGAAACTTAATAAATAAATAAATAAATAATAAAAATACTTGTTAAATTAGAAAATTATTAATTTAATTTTATACAATTTTCTATATCATTTTTTTAAATTCTAGATCAATTAACTATTTAAGAACTGAAGAGTTTAGGCAGTTTCTGCGGATAGGTGAGTACGTAATGTATCTTCATGACGCGTGGTTGATGTAGGCGGATAATGATAGGAAAGATGGCATGGTACCGGATGAGAAGGAAATTGAAATCCTGGCTTTTTTCACCTCTCTGGAAGGGTTAGGAGAACCCAAGAATACAAAGATGCACAAAGGCATAACTTATTTAACAACAATATTCTAAGAATATCACAAACGTAAGTCTACATATTAAATTTTAATTAGCTACTGTTCCCATATTTGTTCTATGTTAAATGTGTTGAAACACTAAGCCTCTGAAGTGGCATGCTTTCTGAATGTACCTCTCTTCCATTATTGTGTAAGACAATTCATTTATATTTTAGCCATTTACTTATGAACAAAATATTCCCAGAATAAGGATTCAGATAGGTTACAGAAAGCTTCAAATTTTGAAATAGAATCAAAAATAGATGGAGTTCCAACATGTAATTGAAAGTATCAATGTGGTTAGTTTCCTGTGGTACACACTTGCTAAGTTTTCCTGAGTTTAAGAACGAAGAAATCAGGAAAACGTTTATTGATTTTCCATTATTGGATTGGATATGTAATGCTGTAAAATACACTTGTTCTCTATACTGTAATTGGTAACATAATTCCATTCTTTTTTGTCTTTCTAATACTTTGTGAGATAAATGATTGTAATTACTAGTCATTTATCATTTCTGGTCATTTCATTAATCTTGATGAAAGGCACGCGGCACCCACATGTATCAAAGTAATATACTAATTCAGTAAGTTAGAAGACTGATACTATCTGTAACTCCTGGCTTTCGTGCTTGGCCTCTTAATTTTAACTTCTAAAGAAGATAATATTTTGGTAAAAAGAAAGAAGGTGAATATTAGCATTTTATGAAGGAATACTATGTGAAGGTATAGAGAGGAATTTTAGAGAGAATGTATAGAAGAAATTCCCAAGTTAAGTGTGATTATTTATTTCTAGTTTAATACAGATGTCTTACTCAAATGTTCCAACTGCCCTAGTAACACACACGTAGATTAAATATTGATAGAACCTTTTTAATGTCTACGTTTTCAACGGTTGTGTACAACCAAAAACATTGAAACAACGTTGAATAATCGTTTTTTTAATTGTACATAACGGTTGAAAAGGCGGACATTAAACGTTTTTATCAACGTTTAATGAGCGGGTGTGCTACTGGGTTTGTTGTACTACTAGAAGAATTCAAGAGTACACAGAAATTATTATCGGTGTGCATGAAAGATGATTTTTTTTGTAACACAAATTTTAAAGTCGAACTCTCACATTGTACTTCGTAGTCTTAAAAAGTTGGTGACTATTTGCGTTTTGGACTGAAACGTTTTCAACGGTCAGCTGTCAGTTACATATTTTTACGCGTGCAAATGCATTACAACGTACAGCCTCCAGTTATTTCTTTGTATTCCTCAATTAAAACAAACGCTTAATAGTTTCATTTAAGATGTACGTTGTAGAAAGAAGTACGTATTAGAAGCACATAAACATTTTAATTTCGCAATGCACATCTATGCAACGAAATATCAAATTATTTTTGAAGCTTTGAAAGAAAATCACCCTTAGAACAATCTACTCAAAGCATATGTAACTACCGTGTTATTTACTTATAGGTAATCGAGCTAACCACATTGACCTGCATCTGCTAACTATAAGATTGATTTCGCCGAACTGGTAGCCGTGTGAGTCAGGGCACTAAGACAGCGACGTCCCGGGTTCGAATACCTGCTGGGACAATGATGTTTGTGATTGTAGATTTTAACCATCAAGTGACGAATAATCGTGACGGACCAAAGTCAAAAGTTACTAGAATTTACCCATCCGTATACAAAACCGTTTTCTAAAGCTTTACAAGATTGATTTTCTCCTTTCAATGAGCAAAAGTACTTACATATCCCGTTCTTTAATCTAGAATACATTTCACTTAAAATAAAATATAAAAGTATTCAAACAGTTAAATAGGATGTAAAATAAAATAACAGTAAAATATGACTATTCCACTAATTTTCGTTTGCATATCCTTAATTATTAAACAAAATGCAATACTACTTACGCCCTTACCATTAATTCTTCCGAAAGAGGAGACGTTGTGGCACTGAATCTGGTTACAAAGACCTTCACTGCGTTAGCGAAGAGCTAATAGTGACGTAAAGAATATGACAGGATTCTGATCAGAATAGTGATAAACTGTCATTGCTATGTATCATATCTATAGCGTATGTATGTATCAATTCTTCATTTAAAATGAAAAAATCGTAAGCATGTAAAACATTTTCAAAACGGCTAGTAATCACTGTGGATATCCTAGGGGAAGCACGTGGGAAAGTATGCCTACACGTGAACATGGAGAAAGAAGATATTTCGTAACCACAAGGAAAGAGTGAAATCCAAATCAAACAAGCTGAAATTCTGCGGAACACACGTGAGAAACAGAAAAATGTCCAGCGATCGAACCAAACGTCAATCACTATGAAAAAGCAAGTGCTCCTATTCATTCTACAAGCTTTCAATATAGTGATTAACACCACAAAATCAAAGCTACAAATATACTGAACAGTTATTGCACAACTACCATGAAATGTTTTTGACAGTTGGAGTGCGATACTGGCACATAACCAAGAACTGTGCCGATTCGAAAGCAATGTCTGCAGAAGGTTATGCAGATCAAAACAGAACGAGAGGATCAATGATTGGAGAGAGCAGCATTATAAATAATAAAAAAAGATTACACCATATAGCCGTTATTTTAGTAATAAAGAACTCAGGACGGATAGGATCGGCAGGATATTTGCCTCAGATCATACAAAATGAGATTATTTCCTTTCGTTGTTGAAAAGCCAGAGGAGGAAGAAGCCATTGGTAAGATTGATACATCATTAGGATTACCACGTTAGCAATGATGTTTTCGACGTACGTGCTGGTGATTATAACTGGCTTGATCATGTTACCATTACATCCATTGTGGAACATTTGCTGCGGAACTATGAACTGGTTGGTATATTTCGCACCTCATACAATGTTATATAATAATATTTAATAATATTTTATACAATTTAGCGTCAAGAGAAATTAATAGAGGAACTAATTTTATTTGTTTTATATACATAAGAACATACTTATGCAGATAGAAAACTCACTCAATTTAGGAGACATTCTACTTACTAGTTCAAAAGTTGATTGAATCCAATAATGTTCAGATGGATAGTGATTTTGAACTAATACGGTAGGTACAGTTTATTTCTATGTTATTTTCCTGTTATCACTTAATATACCGGTATACTAAGATGCAGCGCAAGATATGTAAGTCCATCTAGTCGCTGCAACTAGCATATCTCCAGCAGAAAAATAATATCTTATGTATCCATTGTTAGGCTCTTTCGATATATGTTTACCGAGGTCTTGCTTGTCCGCGAGTATTGTTCTTCCAGTTCACCAGGTTTAGTTGTATACAGAAGAGCAGTTTGGGAAGCGTATACGATTTTAATCCTTGAATATTATTTTAAGATCAACTCATTCTATTCACAGAAGAAATAACATAAGTTTTCTGTAAAGCTCCCATCCAATAGGGAAGTATCTTAATTATTTTCTTTTCCTTTGCGTGGCTGTGATTGAGCTACCAGAGCTATTATTTTAGAGTAAGACACTTGATTCATGAAGGTATGGAGATTCTGATTAATGGAGGTAAATGATATAATAAATGAAGGTAGCTCCGATCTAATATAAAACTGATTATTTTTCTAGCACTCACTATTGCTTATTATTTTTAATATTTAATGTGTTCCGACGAACGGTTGACTAACGTAAAAGCAGTCATATGTTTAACTAGTTAAGAGTAAAACTAACTTATTTACGTAAACAGCGTAAAAAGTGATGAACATTTTAAGCGTTGTGGTTTAGTGGAACAAAGGATACTGTTTGATGAAATAGAATACTTACAAAAATTTGTATAATATTATGAATAATAATCATTAAATGAATAATCGTTGTATATTGTGGTATTATACTCTCGTGATTAAGATGTTGGTAATTATAAATTCATAAAATGCATCTCTTAAAGATACTATGGAAATATGATTAATCGTCCATAAATGTCCAGTAGGCATTATTATATTGAGGAATTATATTTTTGCGTAGTTTAGATGTTCCTAATGAAAGGTTCTAACAGTATTTTCTATCAGAGGAAATCTGGTTGACCTGTTATCGTGCTCTGGTGGCTAAAGTGGTAGCGCAACGTTTGGTTTAAGACCAAGTGGTCGTAGCTCAGTTGGGCACAGCGTTCGTTTCGTATTCGGGAGGGTCTGGGTTTGACATGAATGGACAGATATCCTAGTCTATATTTCTATAGCGATTTTCTTCAGTCACGCCATAAAAAATACGGTAATTCCTTCAATGTGGCCCCTGGTTGATTCATTCCAGATAACTTTCATCTACCCTGTCCCTACCTGAGTCATGGATGCTTAAAGGACAAAAGTAAATTCAAATTCAAATACAAATTGAACATAGGAAGCTAACCACACTTTCTCATTCAAATCTTGGGTATGTATATGGTAGCTAGGGTGTGTTTTACGAAGTTATCGTAGAAACCAGTATGTCATATGAATGATATTTGGAAAAGAAAGATTGTCTTGTTGGTAGCACATCTTACTGTGAGATGAACGACTGCTCTTCAAGTTCGTTCTGCATTTTCTTCTGCACATATATATATATATATATATATATATATATATATATATA
>JAGDQP010037372.1:4976-18651 GCA_022664845.1 Lepisma saccharinum | reverse complement strand
CTTTCTGTAATGTACTGACTTTCATTCTTTGTATGAACTCCTTTCTAAATAGGACGAAGAAAGTTTAATAAGAGGTGATGAAATATCACAAAGATGAACTTTGTCTACTAATTTTCTACGGTTTACAGTATCAAAGGCTTTAGAACAATTAGTGTAGATTACATTAAATGGTCTCCCTCCATTCAGCGCATGAGCAATTAATTCAGTAATAATACTAAGGTTTGTTATTGTGGATTTTCCTTTTAGAAAATCATACTGATCCTTGGAGATTGATAGTCTGAAATTATTTATAATACTTTGTACAAAATAGATTCAAATACCATAGCAAAGGCAAGCAACATAGCCACAGATCTATACCCTTTAATATATCATATTATTGGTCTTTAGGAATAGGACGCACCATTTATTTGGGAACGAGCATGTCCGAATAGCAAGATTAAAAATAATGAAAACAGGTAAGAGTAAATGATCCTCATATCCACTCTGGAATGCCCTCAGTCTCTTTTGTACTTTTTGATTTCATCCTTAAATTACATTCTCTAATTTCATCTGTGATTCTTGAAGACATTATAAGTTTATCTAATGTTTCATATTATTTTGATAATTCCTTGTTAATCCCGCTATTACCTTGCTTCGTTAGGCCGAGGATGTCTCGATTAGCATATCAAGGGTTAATAATTCATACCTCGTAATCTACATATGTTGTCACCTGGAGTTGTTCCTGTCTTTTTATTAAAAGGAGAAAAATTACTGGACTTTCCAGTTGAAAATTCATTAAAAAAAAACGTCCAATTTACTTCTAGTTGTATTTGTTAATAAGTTTCAACTGGAAAGTTTACCAAATTTTCCTTCACTCAAAACAAACAACAACACAGGAACAACTTCAGGTGACAAAACTGTAGATCCAAGATATCAATGATTAACACTGGATATATGATCGAGAAGACAACGCGGGCACCGCCTTCGGCCCGTTTTCCAAATTACTCTTTTTCTGGAATAGGTCTGTCGGCGTGTCATCGGCGGTTTCAGCCTTACTCCCGCCCTTATATTCCACCTAATGCCGGATGTCGACTGATGGACCGCTCATGAGTTATACTAACAGAATGTTTTAATAAACAGATTTAAGAATATTTTAGCAATACAGGTCTATTACTAGAAAATAATGTAATCCTGATTATATTTTATATTTATTCCCTTATGCGTAATGGATTTTAGTTTCTTAATAGCTGTTAATTCGTACACTTGTCTGCTGCTGGATTTGAACCTTCGATCTTGTTCCGTCGCTCTAACGACTCACCTACGCGATCATCTTGTGATTTTCAATGCGTTACGACGCTGTCGTCTTCATGAAATGTGACCAGGAAAAATATGACATAATGCTGATGTTGGGCCTCTCGTATCAACGACGAGAGCAGGTCGGGAGTACCATTTTAATCGCCGATTGGCCAACTCCGAGTCTAACTTTCGGACTCATACATCAATTTCAACGCGCCTCAATATCTTAAAATGACGTTACAAGTATGTTTAGTTATGATGCCAAATTTCTTGCTTTTAAGAAAAAGTGCACAATTTTTCACTATGATGGTATGCTTTAGGTTTTAGTTTTTTTTTTAAATTTTGACAGATCGCAACACAGTTTAAGAAACTTTGTTTTTCTAAAGTTGTATCCTGAAATATTAGATTTCATTATCAAAACCAAACAACGCTTGAATTTCACGTAATTGTATTTATTCAACGTTTTCGTTGTAAATATTACAACAGTACTCTAATCAACCGGTGATAGTTTGCATCTATCTGCTGGGATTACTTTGCACAAACTCACTTTCATCTCTTCAATAGTTTCAAATGAGCAGGATTTCGTGTTTTCGAGATTAGAGTGCCGTTTGTCACTCGTGGTAAATTTCCGAAAACGCTTGATTCTACCAGTTGGGATTGGGCTATTTATTGAAAAGGTTGGTTTGAGGCGAAGATTAAAACAACGTTCCAATATCATTAGTGAGCAAGAGTTAAGTGAACACTCTCTCTCATGTGTTTTATAGATGGTTCAATCTTCATTTACTACTGTTTAAACTTATGCATATTTCATTTGAGAAGAAACACGTACAAAATTCAGAAGTACATGTCATACATTTTGAACAGAAAGATGGCAACCCTGGTCAAGATCAAGTGTTTGTTATTTATAATTTGTTCCGTTAGACGTACTGTACTATCATGGCCAAAATTATTTTTCTAGAACTAGTTTCAAAATGTACACAAATCGTTCATTATTCATATTGGCCTATAGCGATGTGCTTCTTGATTCCATTTCTACTCTCCCTTATTTTACCCACGAATCTGCAGCTGGATTTGACGGCTCACGATCAGAAGTATGGAAGGATTCGAGGTGCAGTCGCTAGCGGACTGGCTCCGGTATAAGTTTTGAAACCTGTAGAGGACCACCAGAAATCTCTGCCAGAGGTCGTTACATTTGCGTATGTCGGCCCACTTTCGGTCTGCCACAGTTTTTCTTATGGTAAAGGTCTTCAGTGTTGTGCAGTAAGTCATTTGCAGCCTTTATAGTCCTAACCTAAGATCCAACCAGCCACTGCAATAGGAGATAAAAGTCGATATGGATCCATTTACTTCAGAAACAGCTTTTGTAACACAAAATAATACAAAAATACTGCCCAGTTCGAAGACGTCAGTATAGTCGAGTGGTTAGTATAACAGACTAAAAAATCTCGTCGCAGACAGTTCGATGGTTCGAACGCCGTCGCAGGTTTTTGAAAATGCACAACCCAATAAAAATATAATAGCAAAGATAATGAAAAACATCAACTGAATAGGGATCAATCACCGTGTGTAACATTCCGTCAAGGAAATAAGGAGCTCAGTTTTCTCTCACTGAAAAAGCTTGCTATGTAGCTGTGTGTCAAAATACTCACATGGCGGCAGAGATACGGTACTAGTCCAGTTTCTGTGGTGGTCCGCTGTCGGAAACCGCCATCTTTCTGACAGAGAAGAACGGCAGGAAAAGGTGGCTATACGATTGTTGGCCCATAACTACCGTCTTAGCGGTAGCGAATGGCGGCTATACGATTGATGCTAATAAAATACCGCCTTGGCGACAGAGAACCGGACAGAATCTGTGGCAGTTAGTTGGCGGTCTGCCAACGGATAACAGTGGCATATTGCGGTCATACGAGTGTTACCGTCTAAATACCACATTTGTGGCCGAGATGCGGCATTAGTTTAATTCCTCTAGCTGGTCTAAAGGGGTTGCCGAGGGCGGACCGATGAATCCACCGACTATTCGCCCATGGCACGGTTTGTTGTACTGGTTTGGAAGTGTTAAATGCTTTCTTTTTTGTTGTTCATTTAAGCTCTGCATCTTATAGCTTCAGCCAAGCTATGCGTTGCTGTGGTTCTGAGTTGGAGAAATTTTTGTTTTCGGAAGACGAAAGTCAGTGCTTCGGGTACATTCGTGTTCCGAAGATATTTGTATACACTACTTCTTCACATATGAACGTATCAATAGTGAGTTTGTGTTCAACTTCATCTTAATTCTTTTAATATTGTGTCAGAAGTTTGCTTAAGGAAGTTCTCCTTTTCGAAAATGACTCTACAATAATGCCTTGAGACATGTAATTCCATAAAATTTGTATAATCCATTAATCTATTCTACTGGTGTTCTAATTGTTCACAAAACAAATTCAGTTAAGAATAAAGCTAAAGTATAGCGATTGGACAATGTCCAGTGTACATTCTGTTCACACACAAAGGAAAATGTTTCATATGAGAAGCAAAGGACAACAAACAATGTAAGTTATAAAATAATACGGTATATTAAAAATCATTCCATCGAATCAATTGTAAATTCGCGGATGATCAGTCAAAACGTAGACTACATAAATGCAGACAAAAAAATCGTTAGTCCTGGCAACATTGGATTGTTTTTACTAATAAATAATACATAAACCAACAGATCACACATTCTATTGTCTAATGGAAGTAATTGGTTAAATGAAATCACAATGTTGCTTCAGATTTCTAGGAATGATTGGAATGCTTTGACTGTCTAATTAAAGCAAGGGAAACAGTAGCTTCAATAAACCTAGGAATACAATGGCTTCACTTGATTTCAGAATTCTAGTAATTCCAAGAAACAATTCATTAATGAACCTTCAAATCAGTAGAAAAGCTCAGGTTTTATTCACCAATCTGTTTAATCATTTTCACTTTTGAGTACTGAAAGAGGATTGCTAACAAGCAACTATCAAATTGCAGAAAACAGAAGATGAAGCAGAAACACTATATTATGTCAATACTGTATGTTCAACTAAGGGTCAGTTCTACAATCGACCGCTAAACTTCTAGTCAGTGCTAAGTTGAGCGCAACTCTCATTTTGCGTACTCTCATTGGCCAAAATCAAACTTGGCCTCAACTTAGCGCTGACTAGAAGTTTAGCGGTCGATTGTAGAACTGACCCTTAGTAATATTAGCCATCTCTATTCTTCTAAATCCAAAGCAAATCTTTTTCGATTTAAAATATTCCCTCGTTATTACTGTCTAGAAGCTGCACAACTGAATAAAGATCGAGAAGATTTCCCTCAGTTCCACCAGGCTGATGGCCGCTATTTTTTCCCATCCTTTTCACATTCAGTAGCACAACTTACACCGTGTTTTAATCACTTTTTGATTTGTCAGTTAGAAATCGGAAACCTTATTGATAGAGAATATTTTCAATTTCTGTGAAAATAAGTTATCAAGATGGCGACAGCAAACACTTGACGAGTATTTGATGTATTTTGTTTTATTTTTTGCACATGTGCCCAAACCACATTGCAGCTGAAAACGGATATCTTCAACTCAACACAAAATAAATTTTCCAGTGTTTCTTTCAGGATTACTGTCGATAACTGGAAACACTGAACATTTCTCTGAAATAAGGTAAAGTCACCAAATAAAAGGTAGGCGCCTAATTAGAGATACCTCATTATTTACGTAGTCATGTGACGCTGTGTTGCAAGAACAACGGAAAATTACTGCGTGTGGTCACGTGACATTGTGGTTGTTTATAGGGAGCCAGTGTGCCATTAATTAGCTTGTGGAGTACATTTGAGTTTAGTTGTTTACGTTATAATATATTTTGGTGTTTGTGATGCCTCCCGCTATTACATTCCTTGTATTTAAAGGGGAAATAAATTGGAAATCAGTTTGAATAGAAATGCAGTTTCCTGTATGGGAAAGATGGCAGCACATACAATATTTGTCGATCACTGATTTATAAGCAGTTAAAAAGAAGTCTTTCTTATTTAATTACTTTACCTAACTACGGGATATACCAAGGAACTTGTACGAAAATTTTAACAGTGTACGTATTTAGGAACTGATCTAAATAAGCCTAGTTAACTTAACGATACATGAACTCGGCATAATCAAGTATAAGATATAAGAAAAAGCAGAGGTGGATTTACCATTAGGTTGGTCGAGTTTATACTATTGTTCTAAACGAGCTAGTGGGCTAGTAAAACCGGGACCTATACAGTTTTTTGGTAAATTGGGCTCAGAAAGATTCCGTTCAATAGACCCCGCCAGGAACGGAACCCATGATCACGTACACGGAAAGGAAGAGCGACCCTCTCGGCCACTCGGAGGTCACTTACAATTATATTAGGTACACTACAACAAAGGCGGCATTTTTTTTGAATGTTTACAGCCGCTGGATTTGCACAGAGAATGAATCATTGTCGAGATGAATTATTATAACCTGAGTATCGCTGGAATGATGGTTCAAAAGTAGTATCTAGCCGTTTGTTATCAGTTGCCATTCCTTTGCTTAAATTTAGGGTTATTAGACTCGACCACGCGCAGCGCATATTTACACAGTTTCATTTGTCATGTTTAGTTTAGTTAAACATATGTAATAACTTGAAGAAGAGGAAGTCATGCACTTTACATCCGCCTCTGTCAATGAGGAAGAAAAATCTACATATTACACAGCATTATCATCCATATATTACACAGAGTTACCTACTCTCCTAAATTAATTTGAAGGCTTTTATTTATTTATTTTGATAATTTATTAAATCAGGGACCCTGGTAAGTCTCAAAATTAAATAAGGAACAAAGAATTCTTTTATGTACACATATGTGTTCATACATATATATATATCTAATTTCACATCATTTAAATTAATTTATTGATCATCAAACCTATTCAATTAAATTTTTTTTGGAAATTTAATTGCAAAATCTAAGAAAAACGCATAAAAATGCGTGAGGAAACCACACCTGAATAAACAGGATGTTATCAATTTCAATTGCTAAAGGGTTTAATTAACGCTTGTATAAGTGACCAGAAATACTGACCATAATCATTATAGTATATTTATTAGATCAGCATTAGCTCCGAGTTATTAAATAATGTTGTGTTTTAATATTTGTCTTCAAAATTGAGGTCATGAATACATTTTCCGCATAAAGAGATAGTGTGTAATGCTTTTGTCTATCTGTGAACTTGCTACTCTGGATCAATTTAAGTGATATATTTGTTTTCTAAACCCAATGGATATATCGTTATTTAATTACTGAGAGTTCAATCGCAGCGGCCGAGCATCCTGACTGAGGTTTTCCCAGGGTTTTTCCTCAGTCACACCAGGCAAATGCCGGGATGGCACCTTCAACATAGGTCCTGGCTGATACCTTCCCGAATCTTTTCCCCTTCCCTATCCCGGCCTCATCCCTAGATGTCTAAAGGATATATATAAAGTTGAAATTCAAAAATTTAATTACTGAAAGAGATTACCACAACACAGGGTTAGGTTTCTGTTTATTTTTGAAAAAATTCAGAAAGCTAAAACATTCTATAAATAAATTTAGAGACTCCACAATTTAATTCTTATCTATGATTCATTTGTCTTATAGATACAGTAGTGCCTAGTCGCTTTGTCTGCAGGATTTGAGGAGTACATAAGCTAAGGGATACAACGTTAGCTGTGCAGAATAGCGATCAAAGTTGGCCCAATACTGGACTGCTACCGGATAATATCGATCAAGGTTGGCCCAATACTGAGCTACTACCGGATAATATCGATCAAGGTTGACCCAATACTGGGCTACTACCGGATAATATCGATCAAGGTTGGCCCAATACTGAGCTACTACCGGATAATATCGATCAAGGTTGGCCCAATAATTGGCTACTACCGGATAATATCGATAAAGGTTAGCCCAATATTGGGTTGATATTGGCCTGATATCCAGTGCTGTTAGAGAAGTGGCATTGACGAAAAAAAAGAACTTCGACGTAATGTTTAATATATAACCCGAAATATATGAGACACAAAACTGTCATATTCTGTAGAAAGAAACCTTGTCCCTTTTATGTTTCCAAGTACAAAATATGACATTTCTGTGTCTCATATATTTCTTGTTAGGTCAAAGTTGTTTTATTCGTCATATCACTTGCATCCCTTGGCTTATGGAGTCGATATATATGATATAATAAATTATTTATTTGATTATTTGCTAGAAGACAACACATTTATCCATTTCACTGTGTTACTTATACTATTATAGGCTGCACTCATTCTCCATATTTTTTTCTTCTTAAATATATTTCTTGAAATGTCGATTGATTTTTCTAGTTTGAACCTATTGCATTTAGACTAGTGATTCCAAATATAAATCGCGTATTCAAACTCACAACGGACATAGGTTTGATAAGGGTTTAAAAGAGTTTTACTTTTGCTGAATTCTCGTCCAGTTCTCACAAGGCCTTACACAGTCGAATTACTTGGCAGGCATTATCAGCATTGAAGTACGGGTACATGTAGGAAGTCTTATCAAAAAATTCCTGTTCGAACCGAAATACTTCCCTTGTCAGTACAACCCAGAGATTTCTATGTGCTTCTTTGTTATATAATCATTATGAACACCAAACGAATCATATAAGACAGGTATGTCTTCAACTGTTTCTGGAGATGGTAAAATTATATTGTCAGTTACATACGAATAATGTACTGGGTTTTCTCATCTCGTGAATGACATTGATTTCCATTTGTAACCTACATTTCGAGAAAATTGTCTCATTACCATTCAGGTACAATATTCACGTTGTGTTGCAGATGCTCGTAGTCATTCAAGGATTTTATTGAACGATATATTTTAAGGTAATAAGCAAATAACAATTTTTTTAGATAGGAAGATAGTTTACAAATAATAGAAAGAGTAAGGGACCTAGATTTGAACTTTGAGGGATCCCCGACTGCAAAACTAATCTGTATTCTTTCTGTAATGTACTGACTTTCATTCTTTGTATGAACTCCTTTCTAAATAGGACGAAGAAAGTTTAATAAGAGGTGATGAAATATCACAATGATGAACTTTGTCTACTAATTTTCTACGGTTTACAGTATCAAAGGCTTTAGAACAATTAGTGTAGATTACATTAAATGGTCTCCCTCCATTCAGCGCATGAGCAATTAATTCAGTAATAATACTAAGGTTTGTTATTGTGGATTTTCCTTTTAGAAAATCATACTGATCCTTGAAGATTGATAGTCTGAAATTATTTATAATACTTTGTACAAAATAGATTCAAATACCATAGCAAAGGCAAGTAACATAGCCACAGGTCTATACCCTTTAATGTAACATATCATTGGTCTTTAGGAATAGGATGCACCATTTATTTGGGAACGAACATGTCCGAATAGCAAGATTAAAAATAATGAAAACAGGTAACAGTAAATGATTCTCATATCTACTCTGGAATACCCTCAGTCTCTTTTGTACTTTTTGATTTCATCCTTAAATTACATTCTCTAATTTCATCTGTGATTCTTGAAGAAATTATAAGTTTATCTAATGTTTCATATTATTTTGATAATTCCTTGTTAATCCCGCTGTTACCTTGCTTCGTTAGGCCGAGGATGTCTCGATTAGCATATCAAGGGTTAATAATTCATACCTCGTAATCTACATATTTTGTCATCCAACGTTGTTCCTGTCTTTTTATTAAAAGGAGAAAATTTACTGGACTTTCCAGTTGAAAATTCATTTTAAAAAAAAACGTCCAATTTACTTCTAGTTGTATTTGTTAATAAGTTTCAACTGGAAAGTTTACCAAATTTTCCTTCACTCAAAAAAACAACAACACAGGAACAACTTCAAGTGACAAAGGTGTAGATCCAAGGTATCAATGATTAACACTGGATATATGATCGGGAAGACAACGCGGGCACCGCCCTCGGCCCGTTTTCCAAATTACTCTTTTTCTGGAATAGGTCTGTCGGCGTGTCATCGGCGGTTTCAGCGTCACTCCCGCCCTTATCCCATCTAATGCCGGATGTCGACTGATGGACCGCTAATGAGTTATACTAACAGAATGTTTTAATAAACAGATTTAAGAATATTTTAGCAATAGAGGTCTATTACTAGAAAATAATGTAATCCTGATTATATTTTATCTTTATTCCCTTGCGCGTAATGGATTTTAGTTTCTTAATAGTTGTTAATTGAATCGTACGTTTGAAGAAGGCAACAAATCCAAAAAGCTATTTTGTGGGAAATTAACAAAAACTGTAAAATATGTTTATTATTTATTAAAAGGAAACAATATTGCTACTGAATATTCAAAACGGTCTTCTGATACTTTCGTACTGCTCAGACAGTTCACAAGTATTGTAGTTTTTCCTGTAGAGTTAAAAAAGTTGGTGGATTTGTTTCCTTCTTCAAACGTATGGAAAAACGTCTGCTCATTTTTAAGTGCTGAGACGTAAGAATGGAAAAATCGACCAGATAATGAAGAAAGACGCAAGAGAAACCTTCAAATGAGTGTTATTTACAATAAATGTATGCACAATGAACTCGAAAGTTACCAGTAGGGGGCCTAAATAATAAATTCAGTTTTCTCCCCTCGTCTATCCACTGACAGAAATTTTGCACTACAAATGTGCAAAACTGCTTTTTATTCCGTAACAGTGATAGTAATAGTTGCTATATGTAAATATCTGTTAACAATAGCAGTTAAAAATATCAGTGTATGAAAATGTATCTAAATACGAGTTAGTTATTCCCGTCTGTGAAAAAGAAGTTTAAAAAAATATTTTAGAATAACCTAATTACCTGTATCTGTTAAGTGTGCAGTAGAGATATGGACGAAGGTAGTTTAGTTCCTACCATAACTGTTGTAAAACTATTCTATGTAATTATTGGAGCTTGGATTTACTGGTGGAGAAGAAACAGTACATCAAAACACGATTTAATCAGGAAAGTAGAAAGCGGTGGGTACGGTGGGTAGGGGGAAGCGTAATTGTTTCATGCTGAATTAGTATAACTTGCGACTAGCGACAGGAGGAGCTGAGCCATCCTCGCGCATGCGCATTACTCCTTAACAGTAGATAGTACTTCCAAACAACTGTATCCAGTTGGCCATTTAGCGCATTGATAGCATGTTCGAAAGCTAATGCAAATAACCCTGGATCGAAATCTGGTGAAGTTTTTTTTTCTTAATGAAAATAACGTTTCTCTTTATATATATATATATATAAAATTCATCCATCTTTATTTACCATGAACCACCAAACAATAGAGGATGTTTCTTTACAGATCATATCCAAATATCAATAGCTAACAATGACTTGTAAAATCTGTGACAATGTCAACATCTGCTGCTGATCGGTTCTTCAAGGTACAAATATAGAATAATTATAAAAAAACATAATATACATCACTCAGATACAATATTCCATGTTGAATTATATCTCGTAGTATCTAAAACCTTCAAATACGCTGGTTCAATGAAGAATACAGAGTATTGATATGCCCAAACATAAGGCATCCATAATGACTATATCTAGGAAGAAAACAAAATAAAGGAAAGAACAATCAAAACACGAAATTATAGAGAACATACATTTCTGACCATTAGGCCAAAATGGTGACAGTTCCTAACTATGTCAATAAAGTAGTTCATTGTTATGGAAAACCTAATTCCGTCAAAAGTTCATAACTATACTTCTAGTAATTCACTCTCCCTTCAGTTGAACAATAACTTCATTTGACCTTGATTATACCAGATCCATAAAAAGTTCTAGCAAATAGAAAAGAATGTTTTTATATAGTTTTATATAAATTTAATAAATGTATCAAGTTTTTACAATTCTTTTCCTGTGGTCTTCAATTCAAGAACTAATTATTTGGGTTTCAACATTACGTAGAATTGTATTGAAACAAACTCTAAAAAAAAACATCTTTAAAGCAGGAAAATCTCGTCTAATGCCTTCCCAGGAGGCAACGTACCAAGAATAGAAGATACATTCCCTCGCTGAATTGCGATACTGAGGCGCTGGATTAGGAAGGTGGTCGAGCGAGCATCACCTGAAACGATCTGTATTCGCCGACCAACTTCTTTAATAAAATTAAGGCCTGCCGTGCCCCAAGTACCACTTGACTCAATTGCGATCGCAACAAAAATATACTGTGCAAGTAGATTAGAATATTTTCGATTTTTATCGGCCTCTCTACGAATAGCAGCACCACCCGCTTTCAAGGAAGAATGAGTAACATTTGAAATGGCGAATGTATCAGCGCAGGTGAAATCCCATAATAGAGGTCTTCCTCTTTTCCATGGAACTAGTGTCATTCCATCAGGTCTCTTACCGTCGGAGCGGCTACAGCCAGATGGTTCTCGTACCGATGGTACATTAGCAGAAACTAGAGCTCTGAGGATGACATCATTGACACTAGAATGACGCATGTGTCTATCAGCACTCCTGATACAGGAGAGACCGTGAAGGCCCCGTTGATCCACGAATGCTCCACAGGCCGGACAACGATGAGGTACACAGATGTCTGCTCCTAAACGTAAGGCAACAGCAACCCGGAAGCTTTCATTCGAAAGATGTAGGTCAAGAGGAGGAGAAGGCAAAGCTTGGAGCCAAGCACCGGACTCAGGTGAATACGCTGCTAGTAGCCTGGCTTTATATATATATATATATATACAAACTAGCGGCCATAATTTTGAAGATATTTGAACCAAATTTTTATATGTTGTTTCTAGGCTTAATAGCTCGGTTTAGTTCGTTAATGAGCAAAATCGGTTGCCATCTTGGATCCAAAATGGCAACCGAACCCATTGTTGTATAGAATAGACAGTCTAAACCGCTGGGGCTATTGAAATCAAATTTGGCATAAGGGTACAACATCACTGATTGATTACGAAAATGTTACCTAATGAGTTCAAAGACATCATCTTGGATCCAAAATGGCGGAAGCAAGAAATCTATTTTACATATCTTTTGAGCTAGAGATACAAAATTTGGCACAACGGTGTATTGTCACTAGTAGTTCAAAAATATTACGAAATGGTGAAAAAGTCGCCATCTTGGATCCAAAATGGCCGCCGAACCCATTGCTGTATAGAATACACAGCCTTAACGGCTGCAGCTAGAAATATCAAATTTGGTAACCCGGTACATTATCTCTTGTATGTTACTAAAATATTACATGATCTATCCCAAGACGCCACCTTGGATCCAAAATGGCGGACTTAAAAATCCATTTTCGACACCGTTTGAGCTAGAGATACGAAATTTGGCACAAAGGTGCATTATGACGAGTAGTTTAGGGAAATATTGTAACATTTGGGAATATTCGCCATCTTGGATCCAAAATGACCGCCAAAAATCCCATTTTGCACACCGTTTGAGCTGGATAAATGAAATTTTACCTAACTATCGTAATGTTCTTCTGCGTAATGGTTGCTATTATTCTGGCGCAACTACTATGTAACATAGCAACATTATCGTATACGACGTGGTAGCACTGTCTTTACAATATACAATATAATATTTATGGTAGAGTCCTTATGACCGAAGATCGTTTAATAGAATGGTTATTTAGTGAATAAATAGAGCAAATGCTTATATACGTTTTTACCGACACCAGTTTATTATAAAGTTCCAGTATACTATATATTATACAATGTATTATACAGTTAACAATACGAGCGTCCCGAACATGGGCTCTGCAGTGAATAATCTAGTGGATCACCTCTTGCAATGATATTTAACTTAGGTTTAGGAAAGGAGATCGTTCCTAGAAAGGATACTAACTCCAGTCCGAGTTAGCAGGTAAAGGTATACCAACTTAAGCTGGGGTAAGGTGAGAGTCCTGACTCCAGTCCAAGCCAGGTAGAGGTGACCACTTTTCGGAGCGAAGAAGTGATAACTTCAAAGGTGATTGACTGACCTTTTTATATCCCTATTTGTGGGCGTATTTTCAGTACTTGCAACTCTTGCCGCTTGGCGTTGGTGTCGTCTGCTTCTTATGGATGCTTAGTCAGCTTTATGTAACTTTTATTGTTTGTTTATTTTTGTGGTTAACACACTGACCTATTTATCCATATCCCATTACAATATGTACCATCACAAGTAGGTCACGACAATATAAGAAAACGTTCACAAAGTCGTCAACTTGGATCCAAAATGGCCGCCCCAAAAACCGAATTTCCCAATCATTGAAGCTAGAGAAACGAAATTTTCTATGAAGGTGTATGACCAAGAGTAGGTTACAAATTAGGCAAACATCCCCTTTGGGGGTGCAGCCCCCCGTGGGAGGGTGCAGATGGACTCCGTTATGGTGTAGTGCTGTAGGGAGATTTTGGTTAAGATAAAGGAGGCGCATCCT
>JAGDQP010037371.1:0-18652 GCA_022664845.1 Lepisma saccharinum | reverse complement strand
CAAATTGTTGCCTAGAATAACGACACTTTCTTTTCTGGTATAATTGAAAATGTCTCACAATACATAGTAAACTGTTCTAAGTATACATTGATTTCTATAAGATTAGGGTCGAATCTCTCAAATTCGTTATTTGGTATCATCTTGTTGTGTTAGTATCCCAAAAAGATTGCACTGTTAAATATTCGTCGATAACACTAAGTACTATAGCTTGATCTCCTTAGGTGCAGATTAAAGTTTCCTCGTTGGGAGCAAAAGGTACAACTTCACAACCAGACTGTGCCATTAATTATGCTAGGTTTAGATATTTGTTTATTATAGTTAAAACTATAAGAAAGTATAGCAGCATATAAATAATGTTGAAAGGAAAGATCATTATTATATTTCATCTTTAATTAGTTTTATTACTTTTACGCCGTTCACCATAACACGTAGCTGATGTCTAATTCCGGTGATTTACACATGCCGTTGGACATATTTTGTTCTGAAGACAAACCTAGATACTCAAGAACACATGGTAAATGTATTCATAAACTCGATTTAACTAATAAAAGTATGCTGGCATACATTTGATACAAGTTAAAAAACCAATCAAAGTTAATCTTATAAACGCTTAAACAAACGTTAACAATCAATTATCCAATATAACGTCAGTGTACAACATGTTTAGAGAATCTTAAAGTTCCCACCAATGAAACTTCAATGTACATATGAGATAGGATAGGAACCAATCAAACATCAGTATAAATAAGCGTTAGGTTATTTGGCCTTGTTTATAGCAACGAACCTTAAAATAAATAAATAAATATGTCTAACTCAAAATCAGTGTTGCCCAATTAAGAAAATTAAATTAACTTTGGTCAAATAACGAAAACCCACTTATTTTACCTGACAGTAAATCTAGTATCGTGAAATACTTTGCCCCATGTAGCTGGTGTAGGATATCTTTAATTGTCGGCAGTGGGTATATGACCTTTTCAGTTACTTTATTCACTGTTGTTCTGAGGTCAAGACAACCTAATATCATTATTCTTTTTGCGAACTGTTACCAAAGGAGTGGCCCAATCTGTATATTCTATTGCTTGAATTACTCACTGTTGTTGTAAATTTTATAATTCCCTTTGTACTGCAGTTCCTAATTGAAATGGAACGTTGTAATATTTACGAAAAATAGTGATTGTTCCTTGTTTCACCGAAATATGGACTTGATGTCCTATGAAGGGTTTCGTTAATATCACCAGAAAAGATCTCATTATAGGTACGTAACAAATCAGTTAACCCCTGACTTACTGTATCCGCTAATATATATTATTTCGCCAATTAGGCCAAATTACATCTAGCCAATTTCGTCCAACTGTTGGTCTCAAGTGCCGCTTGGTTCACAATGACCAGTTATCTCCGTCTATTTGAGATGATTGTGTTGTTTAGGTGTTAGGTTTTATGTAATATTGTTATTTTATTTTTGTGAAGGTCCATTTACAGCCTTTACGTTTTTAGCTTGTTATGCTAAGGACTCTATACATCTTTAGTTTTTACCACTATTCTTTGTTTCTGAAGACACTTTACATCTTCAGCTTTTATATGATTTTATTATTTTAGTTAACAGCTATATTTAGACGTGACAAAGATAAGAGGCTTCCCCCGTATCGGGAAGGGCGTAAGCCATAGTGCTGTTACCGCCCTTACAATTCATTTTATCTTATCTAACAATGACCAGTGATAAAGTTGGTATTTCTCCTCTATGTTCCACTTTCAAATGTAATTCTCCTAAAACTCGTAGATTGAAATTTCTTGAACAACGAGATGATTGTAATGTTCTATACTGAAAATAACTGTTGTAAAATTGGAAATTCGCAACCGACATTGAGGCTTCTGTGTCAATCTCTAAAGCAATACAAATGTTGTCGCACAACAAGTAAGTAGTCAACATTGCATTACTTGAACGTACTTCACCATGTAATGATAGTGCATCACCTCCATCTGCCAGCGAAATGCGTTCATTGTTTCGATTGGTTGGCTTACTCTTAAACATTTTTGACCTCCACAATCGATTTGCGCCACTGCAAAATCTGAAATATTGTGTAATCTTCTAGACAACTCAGTCAATTCAAATAGAATCACAATTATACAATTGTGAGGTTCTAGGTCGCAAATGCAATACTTCAAATCTTATAAAAGGTTGTATACTCTACAATAACAATCACCATATACATTACGTAAGGCAAACTGACACACTTCATCGTCATAAAGACATGAGTAGAGCCTCATTATCATGTTTCCGTATTCAACACAATGCATACCATGCAAATCCCTTCTTCAATTATATGCAACATAAAATTCTTTTTAACTGAAATAAGCCGAAAAATCCAACAATGCAATATTTATGTTTTTAACTTAAAATCAGAACGAATTAAATAAACATGAAATTAAACTTCTGTTGAATACAGCGTGAGGCTTGTGTTTTGCGATAAGACGGTTTGAAAGTTTTTCATATGTGGGAAGCAGTCATACGAACGAAGAAAAAATTTTTCCTTCCTTTCATGTAATGTGGGTAAAAGTTGCAGAATATAAGAAGGAAATGAACCAGATTTCCGGGGCTACAACCTGGATTCATCACTGTGCTGAGGAGTCTCCATGTTGCCAGTCTATATATTTTTCTTTCGAATAAAAATATTTAAAGGCAATTTCAGAAGTATATAGTTTTAACTTGAACCTTTGCCTATTGAATGCAGAAGAACTCTAAAACGCATTCAACTTGTTATATTCTCGTTCTGTTTTAGAGGAGCCATTATTGTTTTGTTTTTCTTTTAAAAAAAGATATAATTTTATGAAAATGTAAATCCTTTCCGTTCCAGGTTCTCCAGATTAAATGCAAGAAAAGAGTTGGGAGTGAGGATTTTGCAGCGAGTATAAGGACGACTCTTCAGGCTTATTACAAGGAAAAGCCTGTTGGTATGTTTTTGTATATATAAGAAGAAAGGGATATCCTTACAACTCTTGTTCCATAGGCGAATATACACACTTAAACACTGATATGTAGAGTACTTGCGATATTTCGGTATTAATACCGTAGACTTGCTGTAGAGAAGGAGAGACGCACACACGTGGATAGAACAAAAGACTAGGACGACAGTAGCGACACATAACGGACGGCGCATCGTTTGGGGATGAGTTGACTCCTGTATGGCGCGTGGAACAATTGACAACTGTACAGCGTGTAAGTTCGGGATAGGATTGTGGAAGAAAAAGTGTTGAAAATTCAGAGAAAACGGGTTAGAGTTATTGAAGGTTAAGTCCGGGATATATTTTCGCGCTTACACCATGAATAAAGGCGCCGTCCCACAAATGGCGTGTTGAGGTGCTGGTCGTAGGGGGTAAATTGTAGATTGTGGTAACCAGGAAAGATCGTTCAAAATTGGTGTTGTGGGGCTTGGTGTGTAAGGAGACTGCGTTATCGGGTTTGTTGATAGTGCAAAAGTGACGATGGTTGTTAATAAGAAAATTCAGAGCACCACCTGTTTTCCTTACATAAAAGGCATCACAGAACTTGTAGGTTAGGATATATATATATATATATATATATATATATATCCAGTGTTGGGTAGTACCTAGGTACAAAACAAGTACCTAAAGCATGTACCCAGGTACATTTCAGTTTCAGTACCTAGTACACCTGTAACTAGGTACTTTCTTCTTTTACCTAGTATCTAAATCTTATGTACTTTTTTTTTACATTTCAGTTTCAGTACCTAGTACCTGTAACTAGGTACTTTCTTCTTGTACCTAGTATATGAATCTTATGTACTTTTCTTAGATACTTCAGAAAATAATCGAACGTGAAATTTATCAGTGAAGAAGTTTTATCAAAAGTTTCTAATATTAGGCTGGTAACATAGGCATTGAAGAAATCTTGGAACTGTTTTCCTCACTTAATAAAAAATAAAAAAGAATTTTTTTTTTAAAAAACACGATTTTTTTAAGATGAACTAAAAAGTAAAAAATAATAAATTGAATTAATCTTATATTTGGTAAAATAAAAGCGTGGGTGCTGTTAGATATTATGATTTTATGATAAGGTAACCAAGAGTACCCACGCTTTTATTTTCTGATTCATAAGATTAATTCAATTTATTATTTTTTACCTTTTAGTCCATCTTAAAAAGCTTGTTTTTATAAAAAAATCGTTTTTTAATACTTTTTTTTATTTATAATAGATGAATATTAAACTCTCTGCGAGATAGGCAACCCAAATTTCACAGAATAGTTGCGACGTTGCTTGCATTTAAGAATAATATCTAATTATTTTATTAATTAATTACAGTTAACTGGATTATTTTGTCGTATATCTAATGATTGAATACTATTGTCATCGGAGGCAAGCAAGCTTACAAAATTTCAAGCAAATCGGATGATGGGAAGTGAGTTAAAAATCAATTACAAGATTTGTACCAGAGATGATTACAGAGCACGTTAATATAAAGCGTGTAATAAACAACTGATTCATATCCAAAATATGCTTCAGTTATCAGCATAAACTTGGAAACTTTTTACTCCACTGTCGATTTCTTCTACTTGTAAAGTAAAAGCTTTTCCACATTTAACAAACTCACTCACTCACTCTATGGCTAATGGAACTCGCAAGTTCATCGCCGCAGTAACAAACGTTCTCCATTGGATTCTATCCTGGGCAATGCCAAGCCAGTTTACATCACGAATATCTACTTCTCGAAGATATCTTCTAACATTGTCCTCCCAACGACGTCTCGGTCTTCCCAGTGATTCTCCTTCCATCCGGCTTTCCAACCAGGATAGAATATAAATTTAGTTTTTTCACCATCCGAGCTACATGGCCTGCCCACCTTAGTCGTCGCGATTTCATTATGTTTACAACATTGGTGAATCGTACAGTCCGTGGAGTTCTTCATTGTGAAGTCTCCTCCACTCTCCAGCCATCTCGTCCCGTTTCGGCCCGTATACCTTTCTCAAAACCTTATTTTCAAATACAAGTAATTTATGTTCATCTGCTAGGGTCGTACTCAAACTTTCGCAACCGTAAAGTATTACCGGCAGAATAACCGTTCTGTATATTTTCAATTTCAATTTCCTTGATATGTTAGAAGTTTTTGGACTGAATAGAAACATGCGTTCCCCGATACTAAGTGACTTTTTATTTCTTCCGTGACCTCATTTTTGCTTGTTACGTATGCTCCCAAGTATTTAAATTTGTTTACTTTCTCTATGACCTCATCCCTAATTCTTACGTTTTTATTTCCTTCATTTCCTTGTTTCGGCTTGTTATCATGTATTTTGTTTTATTTATGTTTACCTGTAGACCTATCTCATCGCACGCTTTTACTAAGACATCGGTGTTACTTTGTAGTGCATCTATATTCTCTATTCATTCTGCATCATCCGCGTATACGAACAGTTGATTCATACCATTCAATGATAGTTCCTTTTTGTCCCATTTAATTTTTAAAATCGCATATTCTAACGCAAAGTTAAACAGTAGTGGTGACAAGGCATCGCCTTGTTTCAGTGCGTTGCGAATCTTGAAACTATCTGACCTATCCGTACTCAGGTTATGGGGTCGCTGAGACACATCTTCACTAGTTGAACCATTTTTTTCGGAATTCCAAATCGTATCAGGATACTGTATAACTATTCCCTTTTGATAGAATCATATGCTTTCTTAAAATCAATGAATAGCTGGTGAACCGTCCCATTGTATTCCCATATCTTCTCCAAAATTTGTCTCAAGACGAAAATCTGGTCCAACGTTGATCTATTTGTGCTAAATCCACATTGGTGATCTCTAATTATTTCATCTACGTATACACTTAGGCGTGTTGATAGAATATAATTAATACCTTGTAACAGGTTGGAAGTAACGAGATTCCGCGGTAATTATTACAGTCCGATTTATCGCCTTTTTTGTAAATCGGAACTATTATTGAGGTTTTCCATATCTCCTTTCTTCATATAGCACTTACCAATTTATGTAGTTCCTTGATTAGTGCCGTTCCTCCTGCTTTTAATTAATTCGGCTGGAATATTGTCTATTCCTGGTGATTTGAAATTTTTCAATTTCTTTAGCGACATTTCGATCTTGAACTCGCTAGGCTTGGGAATCCAGGGTTCTGCGGTATGAATTTAAAATTCCTCCGTTTGTTCCCCGTTGTGTACATTAAGAAGTTTGTCGAAATAACTTTTTCACACATCGACAATTTTAGTCGGATCAGCCTGAAGATCTCCACGTTCATTTCTAATCATTTCTAACCTCGGCTGGTAACTTTTCTTAACGAGTTTACCCCTTTGTATAGATCTCGTATGTTATTTGTCTTGCCGTTTTCCTCTATCTACTGAATCATCTGCGTTAGATATTCTCGCTTTTTGTTTCTGAACCCACGTGTGGAGTTTCGTTTCGCGTTACTGTAGTGGAAGTAATAAAAAAAATGTTTTAAAAATCTTCGTCGGTAGGAAACGTGGAATGAATGAAGATACAAAATATAAGGTTAGTTTCTAGTTACGGAACATTATTTAAAGGTTTAATACACCCTGGATTCATCTACTTCATTTAATTTTGTTTTATTAACTGAGGGACAGATCTTGAAACACTGAAGAAAACCTAACTGGTTGTACCGGGACTTACATATTGAAATAAATCAGTAAATTCAGTTCATATTTTCGCCACCATGTCGCCCCTAAGGCTATAATTTGTATGAAATAATTTCCAGACTGTTATCTCAACAATTAGATAAAATGTAGATAAGAGAAAAATGAAATAACAAATTTTCATAGTTGAGCACTTTTCAGAGCAGGAAATGGCGTTTTAGTATTACTTGTAAATCGTAATTGAGTACAGTGTATTATATATGAAGCACAAAATGGTGTATCAAAGGTTTAAATGTAAAGCATATTTATATGTTAAAGAAAGGAGAGCTTGATGCGAAGTTGTAACTTCGGGATTATGTCATCACGAATCGAAAGCTTCCGAAGCTAGGTGTACCACGTGACGTACTCAAGAGTATATAAGACGGCCGCAGAATAATCTAAATCAGATTCTCTCAGCCTACGGGCCGAACAACATCAAGCTCTGCTTGAGGTACGTTTCTTGGACATTGTCTACTAGTAAACCATTATTACCTAAACTTCTATTGTATTCTCAGCTGCATTGAATACCTTTATCGATCATTCCTTTTATGACTTTGCTTTATCAGCTCATTTGCTTTGCATCTTGTCCTACTATCCAATATTCCTTATCGTTGGCTCGTCTTTTGTAGGCAGGTAAACGCTATTATCCAAAACCTATTACCGGTGTCGGCTCGTCTTTTGTAGGCAGGTAGACACTACTCCAACACCCATAGGTTGTCTTTATGACAGGTAGGGGTTGGCCATCCCTAATCCTGGTGTCGGCTCGTGTCTTGTAGGCAGGCAGATGCTGTATCCTGGCTCCGGCTCGTCCTTTGTAGGCAGGTAGATGCTGTATCCTGGCTCCGGCTCGTCTTTTGTAGGTAGGTAGATGCTTCATTCCTGGCTCTGTCAAGAGTCCTTCTACCATTCCTTGGCTCTGGCTTGTCTTTTGTAGGCAGGTAGGGGCCCTTTACTACTCTTTGACTCTGGCTCGTCTTTTGTAGGCGGGTAGGGGCCCTTCACCACTCACTGGCTCTGGTTCGTCTTTTGTAGGCAGGTAGGAGTCATTCAACCCTCTCTTACTCTCTTGCATTCTTCTAATAATAAATTGTTGCTTTTCAGCTCCGCCTTGGTTGTCCCACACCCAGAAGCCGTGGAAGATAATGCAGATGTATATATTCCTCCTGGGGTTATATTAGGTGCCTCTGGCAAGATTCAGATAGCGAGTAGAGTAGGTCGTCCCCGGTACGTATCATGGTTATTGGACGTTTGATGTAATGTTCCTTTTGTAATCCTCTTAGGAATAAGCTACCCTTTGTGGATCACAGACGTGGAATACTTTTAATAGACACATACAGTGGCAACTGATATTTTCTGAGACCTTGGTTTGGCACCGGGGAGGCATGCAGCTTCGAATCCTACTGTCGGCCACACTGCCCGAGGTTTTCCAAAGATTTCCTGTTTCACCAGTCGAATCTTGATATAATATCTAGAGAAAAGGGCATGGTCGCTAACTTTCCCTGTACTTGGAAAAGTGTACAGCAAAATATAGCTGTGCTGATTCAACACTTTTTAGTGTCCCAGGGTGGCTACCATTTACTGTGTTAAATCAACGCAATAAATGGTTGATTTAACAATGTGCTAGTATGATACCCTTAATTGTGTTGGAGCATTGACATTACCGATGTGTTAAATTACCGAAATCAATACCGCTTTTTGTGTTGATTTAACACAGAAAAGTGGTGGTCGCCCTGGGTCACCGAAAAGTGTTAAATCAACACCACTATTTCTTGCTGTGTGATCCTTCTGACATATGACGGGCTTATTCCATAGCAGCATGTTCATAAGTAAATATAAATTAAAAACAAAAAGAATTATATTTTGATGTTTTGGAACGCATTGTTTTCTCCATTTGTCAGATATAAATTAGTCCCGTTTAATTATTTTTTAATGTTTTTTTCATTCGAATGAAAATTTTCTTTTTCCTCCACAGGAGTAACGTAAAAATTTTGTCTAAGTTCTCAGTGAGATGAAGATTGCAGGTATACCGCTTCATAAATTTTAAAAGAATTATTTATTTTTTATATCATTGTGTCATATTTAATTAAATAAAACCGCAAGTATGTGGCACACTTGAAAAAACTAATTTCATGTTGGGAGCATCCTTCACATAATGCGTTCACTTCTCTGTTTTCTTCGTGGAGTTAAACATTGTATTATCGGTTTTTCATTTTTTTTAAAATAATGTACTGGAAGTACATTGGAAGTGCCGAGTGGCCGTGGTTTAGTTACTAAAGCGTTGGTCTCGCACTCGGGAGTTTGCGGGTACAATACTAGCGAACGACCATCCTGACTGGAGTATTTTTTAGGGTTTTTGTCGTTAGTCTGACAAAGCAAATGCCAGGATGATACCTTAAACTTAGACGGAGCCACGGTGGCTCAGTTAGTAGAGCGCTCACCTCTGGTGCTAGGGGTCGTCGGATCGATCCCTGCTTATGCCATGTGGGCTTTGTGGTGAACAAGCACCGTGTGCGTGGATTTTCTCGGGGTGCTCCCATTTCCTCCCGCTTTCTTCATTCCACCAATTCATCCCATCATCCTCCATACGGCCTGAACCATAGTTACGTAAAGGCCTTAAAATAAAATCAAAATTCAAATTTAACCTAGACCTTAGTCGATTCATTCCTGCATCCTATCCCAACATGAGCCACGATACCTAAAGGCCAAAAATGAATTTAAATCATTGAAAGTGAAAGATAAAATTTTACATATCTTGCTTCAAAGATTATCTAGATAAGAAAATCTTGAAGGGAGGAAATAAAATTTCATACTAGGAACAGTTAGTGGAAATAGTTCAATTCCGTGGGAATGACATCCCCTACGACCATAAAAGTATTGGAACAATAAAATATAGAATTTAACGGATGCAATGTTTCCAACCGAATTATCTATTTTAGTTTTATTTTAATATAAAACAGACATTTTAGATTTGAAATAAGGAGTTTGTAATTCCACGTATTCGTATGTGTATTAGGCATGTCTCCTTTTATAAAACTATGGATGTTTTCTTTCGCCTCCTAGACAAGATTCCTAATAATTATCTCCGATCTTTATTATATTACGCAATAGAGCACAAACAAGTAGGTGCGAGATTAGCTTCCAAGTTACAACTGAACAACTGATGATGTTAGGAACTAGAACTAAATGTATCACGGATCAACAATCATCCCGAAAATCGTAACACCCACTTCCAAATATTACGATCGAGTTACTGCGTTATGTAATTTCACTCACAGAAGTAATGTACCCATCTGAAATGCTACAAAACTCTAGTTTTAAATGTATTATTCATAACAATAGAGATCACACTTTTGAGTCTCAAACAGAAACAATCGTGAATTCTTGCAAACTCAACAAGATATTTTCATTATCTTTGTCTCATATATAAAAAATATTAAGGAGAAAGAAAGAAACCCGATTCTCCTTATATAGGGTGGTAATATAATTCGCCGGCAAACTTTAAGAGGTCCATAAAAAAACAGAAAAGAAGTTCTGGTCATCGGGATGGAAATTCCGTGTTTCGGAGCTACAGGCTGCCAAAGAGTGAGAGATGAACTTTAGAGCTTCAAATTTCCTACATCATTAATAGTAGTCCTGATGCGGCATGCTATCATCAAAGATTTCAAACCTGAATCTATTAAAAATGCATATTCGAGCATTGAGTGCACAAGAAATTCCCCAAAGGAAGTAGAAATCTTAGAAATTTTCTGTAGAAATTCTGGTCGAATGAGCATGAATAGAATGACTTCCCAGCAGATAACAGTAATTCGTTTGCGACTTTTCTTCAGATAATATCTAAGAATCGCTACTTCCGTGAGAAATCCCTTGCGCAGCCAATGCACAACTTTGAAATATGTAAATTTAGATTGAGCAATTTTGAAGTCTTTGATGATTGCTGCCTCATCAGCTCTACCGTTAGTTGTATTGGATATTTGAACCTCTACAGGTAGTTCATTTGCCTAAAGCTCCGAAGTTTGGCGGAATTTCCACCCAGATGACTAAGATTTTCTTATTATTATGTTATGTACTATCATCCCTCGAAATGTGTCGGTGCATTACGTTACCACTCTGTATCAAGAAACAAATTGTGCTCAGTATCGAATATCCTTTCGAAAATATACGTTAAATATATGTGAATTAAAAGCATGGTGAAAGATTGACTTACATGGCGGGAGAAAGCATTTAAATTCCAGCATTTTCTGACTGCCTTCTTTGTTTTCATTCCTGTATATATTATTAATATGTCCGTCTTTTTTAAAACAAAGGTTAGATAACACAGCATAATTTAAATGAACCTATCCTGCTCAATAAGTGTTTATTGTTATTATTACAGGTAACGATATGGGAATGATATTCTAGTCGATCAGCATCCCCTTAGTTCTTGATATCATTTCCAGCCCGGTTTACCAATAACTGGTTCAAGTACTTTAGGTACATTTATACCTTACAGTACCTGTACCTAGGTACATTGAACAACTTGTACCTAGTATCTGTACCTAGGTACAATTTAAGATCAGTACCTAGTACCTGTACCTAGGTAGAAAAAACAAGTACCTAACCCAACACTGTATATAGCATTAAAAGTGTGGCATGTACCCTTGGGATTTAGGGTGTACCGAACATTAACACTATTGATAGTGACTGTAGGAGAAGTGGTGAAAATGGAGCAGGTCTAACCCACTCAAACCCCCAACCCACCGGCTCTAATCACCCAGTCCCATCCTAAACTAACCAAGGCCAAACATATACACTCTCATTTCCAGATTCTCCAGTCTGATCCAGACACAAGATTCCCCACCAAACCGAGATTAATTTTTCAGCATCCACCTAATCCTAGAAACATCTTAGTCCGTACGAATTCCTCCTCGCCACCACCACAAACCGGCGCCCATGCATGAGACCCAGATGTAAGACATGCTCAATGTTCATCACTTCTCCCACAGTCATTATCAATACTGCTAATGGTCGGTACACCCTAAATCCCAAGGGTACATGCTACACCTCTAATGTTATATACATCTTAACGTGCAAGTTCTGTGATGCCTTTTATGTGGGGGAAACAGATGGTGCTCTTAACATTCGTATTAATAACCATCGTCACTTCTGTACTATCAACAAACCGGATGCCCCAGTCTCCTTACACACCGAGTCCCACAATATCAATTTTGATCTATCTTTCTTGGTTACCGTAATCCACATTTTACCCCCTACGACCAGCACCTCAACACGCCGTCTGTGGAAGGGCGCCTTTATTCATGGTGTAAGCGCGAAAATATATCCTGGGCTTAACCTTCAATAACTTGAATCCGTTTTCTCTTCATTTTCAACACTTTTCTTCTACAATCCTATCCCGGACTTACACGCTGTACACTTGTCAATTGTTCCGCGCGCCATAAAGCAGTCAACTGTTCTCCAAACGATGCCCCGTCCGCTAGGTGTCGCTACTGTCGTCCTAGTCTTTTGTTCTATCCACGTGTGTGCGTCTCTCCTCCTATACAATGAGTCTACGGTGTTAATACCGAAATATCGCAAGTACTCTTTATATATTAGTGTTTAAGTGTGTGTGTTTGCTTATGAAACAATAAGCTGTAAGTACCCTTTCTTCTTATCATAAATTTACCTTATATATATATAAAAGATGGTAAAAAGATAGAGAAAAGGTACTTACATTCTAGAATACCAAGACAGACGTACAGAAACTTCACAAGCATAATAGAAAGGCGGCGACTTGGTCTAAGACGCCATGTTGACAACCGATGCTGGGTAAGAATGTGGTCAGGTTCTGGAGGCGGGAAAATGACTAGATGGGTCGGAGAAAAACACCAAATGGAGAAGCAAGTGCGGAGAAGCACTGGACTTCCTAAAGGAATAAGAGGATAAAGGATCAGAGTGGAAGGGGAAATAATAATAATAAAGAAGGGGAAAGGGAGAAAAAATAATATAAAAAAATAAAATAAAAATGCAACTAGAGATCGAACAAAGAAGAGAATGGAAGAAGAACACACTGCGCAGCAGGGAGCTACAGGCAGTTGAGGAAAGGAAAGGATAGAAATGTACGTCTACTCCCATTTCTTTCTAACTGTGGCAGGTGAGTCAGGGTTTAGAATTTTCAGGATGCTGACTCCAAAGGAATGGAGGTGGGAAAATGACTAGATGGGTCGGAGAAAAACACTAAATGGAGAAGTAAGTAGGAGAGGTAAGGGGGCTTCCTAAGGAATAAGAGGATAAAGAATCAGAGGGGATGCGGAAATAATAATGAAGGGGAAAGGGAGAACAATGAAACAATATTGAAAAATAGAATAAAAGTGAAATTAGAAACTTAACAATGGAGAGAATCCAAGAACAACACACTGCGCTGCAGGGATTTACAGGCAGTTGAGGCCGGGTTCGTGGTTGGCGGAAAGAATAGAGATGTACGTCTGTTCCCATCTCTTTCTGTGGCAGGTGAGTCAGGGTTCAGGATGCTGACTCGAAAGGTTTCGTCAAAGTTGCACCCGTGATAAGTGTGTTAAAGTATGGGGAGGTGCGGAAGTTCTGATTTGGAGGAGTAGCGATGGTTGTTAATGCGGATTGTTAGAAGTTTTTGTGTTTCACCGACGTAAAAGGAGAAACTTAAGTTGAAGCGTAGGAGATAAATGAGGTTAGAATATATTCAAGTGTGAGAGTGTCGCAAAGAGTACGTCTTGTGAATGGAAGGATGTTCGAAGGTCAGACTGGGATCAGAAATAGGACAGGTTCTGAAGCAGGGTCTATTGCACTTGCCAAGTTTGGGGTAAGGGGTGGGATTGGTCCAGTTCTGGTGAGAATCGTGTTGAGATTCGGAGGTCTGCGGTAAGCTATTTTGGAGCACGACGGGAAAACTCTTTCAGTTGCAGGTGACTAGTATGGGGTGCGACAGTTTGAGTTGCTTTTGAAGGGGCTGAAGGCTGTGGTGGTACTGGGTGTAAAGATTGGAAGCGGAAGGAGTTTCGTCGGGAGAGTGGTTGAAGTTAGGGTAATTTCTAGAACGGTTCAGTTGTTTATGGATGAGGTGTATGAGATATCCACGATCGTTGAGAGCGGAGGAGAGAGTACTGAAATAATTTTGTAGTAGGTCATCAGAGGAATTGATGCGGGAACCCCGAACAACAAGAGCGTATGGAAGAGAGCGTTTGGTATGGTGTGGATGCGAGCTGTTGCAATAGAAATATTGCATACTGTTGGTAGGTTTGTTGTGAACGCCTGTCTCATGTCTGTTGTCCTTGAGCCAGACATCCACATCAAGGAAAGTTGTGTGTTGCCTGGAGAAGGACGAAGTGAACTTGACGGGAAAGGTGCAGTTGAGGTTTTGCAGAAAAAATTCTCAGTGTCGACCGTGGTTCCAGATCAAGAAAATATTGACGATATAGTGAAGCCAGGTGAAAGGTTGGTAAGGTGTGGAGTTGGGGTATTGTGTCTCCAGGTGTCCCAAGAATAGGTTGGGTAGAAAGGAGCCATGATTGTGCCTTTGATTTGCAGAAAATTATGGTTCTCAAAGATGCAGTTCATGTTCGAGTGGAGAACTCGAAAGTGTTCTCCACTCGAGGCGAGGAGACGCAAAGTCCTATCGTGTTCATGGAGAGGAGAAACTGGACTAGCTGAAGCAGAAACGGTGTGCTGGGTTTACGGGGACTGGGGCGTGTGTCGAGAAAGTTTTTCAAGGGCAGCGAGAATATATTTGAATTACTCCAGTAATTGACGAAAATAAACATAGTCTTATAATACAACTTTTAAACACATTTTTTTATTCAACATACGCTATCAATACAATTCATGGAACTAAGATAACATCGTATCATTATTCATTTCAAATTTTTGTTTAATATTTTTATAACTTCACAATGTCGAGAATCTGATACATATTGTCTCATCGTTGTAGGTTCATTTCAATCTCCTGTTGAAGATACTTCCTCGTGTACACGATGTGTAGGAAGGCTAAAGTGATGCTGTTGAATGGCTTTAAGTCTTTCTCTTTTTAGAAGTTTTATCTTTTTATTAACAACTGACATTTTCGGGCGCATTGATCCTTATGTACAGGATATTGAAGTGGTAGGCATTTAACACCTTTAGTATACAACTCACAATAATATGTTCCGAGAATTATAATTAAAATGTAGATAATCAAACTTGCAACTTACCTCTTTTCTGTACATTTGACTTGCTGCTCATATTCCTGTTATTTCTTCTTTTAAATCAGAATTTTTTATACCAACGCAGTTTGACTAATGACATTGAATTTCTTTGGGAACAATTTTGAAATATTTGTAGTTTCTCATAAAGGTTTTTGAGGTAACGTAAGCATCCCGGGTTCAAATCCCGGTCAGAACGCTGGAGACTTTTCTTCAGTTCTCCAGTGCTCTAAGGTGCACTTAGCCTTCTATCAAGGTGAGTACCAGATTGTCCTGGGTAATCTTGCTGGGTGCCCAGCGCTCTGGAAAACCGGTTAAGGTCAGGGAAAAGTCCAAGAATTTTCTTGTAATTCTGGCATTTTATAAATGTAAATATAAGTAAAAAATAGTTACTTCAAAGAATAAGTGACAGGGTTTAACTACTTAAAAATGAAATTATTCTTACGTAGTTCTTTTTTTGTAATAGTTTTTGAGTGTTACGTAAAACCCCTAAAATCTTTAGAAGTACATTGCGATCTGAACAAGTTAATTAAGGATCATTTAAAACAAGAGTGATCAAAAAGGAAATAAAAAAACCGATTCGATTTTGTTCGGGTGCATGGATGCAGTAAGGTCAGCTTGGCTAGATCTGACCATGTCGAGAGGACAGTTAGCTTCCGGTTTTTCTCTAGCCATTTGCCTTATATTATTCAGTCATTTTCAACCTTTTGTTGCCAACTCCTTGATATTACTTACTTAACAATAAACAATAAGTAAATAATAGATAAGACTGAAAATTTGACATCAATTTTCTAAATTGTTTTGTTTCTAAGCTGGTATTGATTCAGGGTTATTCAGAAAGCTTTCACGGAATAGTTTTGGTTCGAATACAGCTAGACAATCACGATGAATAGGCAAGTAGCTACGTTTGGGGATGGGTAGCACACATATCCGGCCCCACAGACATCTGTCGTGCAACGCAAATTACGCCTACAACAAGCTTGTAGGATAGATCTTGATTACAAGAGATGTTCTCAAGAGACTAGAGAAGATATCCAATCAAGTACCCCGTTCCGGAGAAGAGTGTCGCACATATTTGAATGAATGAAGTTAATGCGTCGGTGACGTCTTATTTTTATGATAAAGATAAAATGAATTTTATGGGCGGTAACAGCACTACTCTTACTTTTAACTTAACCAAAGTTATTTCATGCATTGGTCCTGCTACTGCGTGTAGAAATAAAATCGCGAATCAGCGTCTGGCGAACTGTCTCCAGGAGTATATTGAAAAGAACTGGTTATCTGGAGGAGCAGCCAACAAAGTGGACAGGCAGTACAAACATATATGTGGTGTGCCTGCTGTAAAAGATAGTTGGAGGATACAAACGAAGTGAATTGATGGTGAATGTTTTCTGGTTGCAGCTCCTAGATTTTAATGAGTATGAAACGTGTTTTGTTATCTTTCTTGAAGATTGTTCTTATAATTTCACGTGGGAATTCAGATCTGGGGAGGAGGTTCTCTGTAAATAAAGAATATATTGAAAACAACCAACGCGAATGTCGATTCAAGGCAGGAGACACGAGAGATAGAGCGTAAGAGAATCGTTTTCGTGTATAAGAGCAGAAAGCAGCAGAGGCAATTAAGAAACTGGAAAATGAAAATGAAATAGAAAAGGCAAAAATATAGATGCTGTACTACTAGGTGTACAGTTGAATTTATTAAGAAAGTGATGCAAGTTTTTTTCCTGTTGTGGGAAGAGATATATCCTTGGAGTGACAGTGTGAAACCTGAACAGTTATAAGACCTCTGTGTAAAGTACTATTAGGTTTATTTTCTCTTAAATAAGTGTATCAATAACAATCCGGAAAAATGTGATTTAGGTCTGGAAAAGTTAAGGAGTTTTTTGTTACTGCTCGCTGGATACCCTGTGCAGGGCACCTTGGGAGGTAAAGGAAGTCGAGCGTGGAAATGACGTCTTACCTCACTTCGTGGCATAGATCGAGAATATGTGGAGTACTACCTCCACATCCCCATGCACCGTTCACAGCACGTGCGCATCGCACAGGAAATACCTTTGGTTTTACCTTTTAACTTCAAGTAATATTAATTAAAATACTCAAGCATTCTTGTCGTATATTTTACGTTTATCACAAAGAACGACGTTCTGTAAAATAGCGTTAACAGGTTCTGAGTGAGTGCTCATTTTACAAGAATCTTTACTGTGATCTGGGGCACTTCTAATGAAGTATAATTGACAAGGAGAAGTAGTAAAGTGCCCCCCCACCCCCCCACACACACTCATGTTGCACATCAATTGAAAGGGCTCACTACCAAAATATTAGATTGCCCAAATATGTCTAGTACGAATTATGACCGCTAGAGGGCAAGGAGGTTTTCAGGCTCTATTTCATGTTCTGCTGTAACTACGATCACAGTTCTTGATTCTATGTATTCCTCGTAGTCCAGTAAACCATACATCTCAAAAGAACAAGTGACGTCACCTATAAAGATAACTGTGGGTACGAATAGTCGTTGGAAAGATAACTGTGGGTACGAAATGTCGTTGGAAAGATAACTATGGGCACGAAAAGTCGTTGGAAAAGCACATTAACTGCCTTTTTATAATACAAGAGCTCATGCGTACAAATTGTGTGTTGCAGGAAGGTTGCATAATGAGTTAAGTTCTGTGAAGAAGATAAATTTTAATTAATTAATGTGGTAACAAAGAAAAAAAAATATAAGACAGAGGTTTAGAACAATATTAACATATCAGACATGTTACATAGGAGCATCCGTCCTCCTCTAATTTCGAACAATGAGAATTGAGGTGATAAATAGAAAGCAAATTTCTTTTACACATTGAAAGTAAGATCTATCTACAGGTTGGTCAAAATATCCTTGCTCTACTTATCTCTATGAAACCATCCGCTTTTGAAGAGCACTCAAGTCTTACTTACCTTGTAAAAGTTAAATAACGTAACTACGAGACATTTATAGTATATTAAATGCAGTTAATACACACTTTTCCGGTGACTTTTCGTACCCGGAGTTCTCCTTATAGGTGGCGTCACTTATGCTTTTAATACATATGATTCACTGGACTACAAGGAATACATAACATCAAGAACGGTGATCATAAATAAAGCAGGACCAAGATAGAGCCTGAAAACCTTCTGGCCCTCTAGTGGTCGTAACTCGTACTAGATATATTTGAGCAACCTAATATTCTGGCATTATTATACAATATACTCAATGAGACCTTTCAAGTGATGTGCAATATGTGTGGAGTTAGGTGGTGTCACTTCCCTACTTCTTGTAAGTATTCAACAGATGCCCTGGAGAAAAGAATGACATTTTCTTACCAGATGGTGTGCTGCTATTTTTCTCGTATATTATACAGAAACAATAAATAAAACTGTGATTATAAAATCGTATATTTCGCGATTTTAGGTGATAGCTTCCTCGGACGATAGGAAAAATTACAAGGATACGATAGGTAAAAATGTATAAAATAATAGTATGAGAATGCTATGAAATGAAATAACTGCCCATAAAATGAACAGGAACAACGTTGCCAAACTATTCCGTCGCTTCTGTGTTCGCATTTGTATGAATATGAACAAAAAATGTATGACCGAATGTATAACGTCACCTCGCATCCTGCGAGATGCCAGTATTCCAGTACGAGACATATATGACCTCCCCAACTGTTTATATAAAACAATTTTTAGGAGTTCATAATATTTAATGTACCTATGAAATTATCAGATAAAGCTTATGCCATATACCTTCATACCTAAATTTTTAAGATATCTTAATTTGTTTATTGAATATT
>JAGDQP010037369.1:0-16491 GCA_022664845.1 Lepisma saccharinum | reverse complement strand
AAACCTGTAGCAATGTTCACAATATAAATGCTCGTAACTTTCCCACAATCCAGTCATGTGGTAACCTTCCGCCAAGTAGTTCCCTCCGCTTCCCAAATAGTTCCATGTTTATCATCGATTATACAATAAAATAAACTCAACTTTCGTTCTATTTATATATTATTAGCCATACAAATGAACAAATTATCCATTTCTTCCCTGTAAATTTTACTAGAAACGGCCGACCAACTTTGGAAGTTAACCCATTTAACCTATGTTTTATGTCTTGTGTGGGTCAAAAAACACACAACCACATATGTCGTACAGTTGAAATGTAGATATGCGACTCTACAGTTAAATACGATATAAGTCTATGTAAGTTAGACTTTAATTGCCACGAATGATTGAATTGGCACAAGTTAATCACACGTATAATCATGTTCTCGCTATCAGAGTTGAATGGGTGCTATTTCACTCATTGCCACTACTACTGTCTTCACCGTCACTTTCATCGCTGTGACTGTCTTCCGCTGCTGTAATTTGAGAATGCTCCAACAGAAGAGCTGAAAGTTTGCTTCTGTTGCTCTTCACAGGTCTCATTGAAGAAATGACAGGATCGGATGTAGTATGTAAGTTTAAAAACATATCATCTTTTGTAGCACATCATGAATTTTTTCTTGAATGATGCTGGTTGAATCGCATCAAGTTTTTATTTCTTGCTGCCTCAGCTTCTTTGCTTAATTGTCCAATGGGAAGTAATGCAGCAGAAATTATTGAAGGACCATGAAGCAAAATTTTATGTAAAGACGCAAGCATGTAGACCACGGATACTTTATACTCATCAAATGCAAGAACATTGATGTCAAATCCGCAAGAAATAACTCCCAGCACAACACAAAACCTTTCAATAAGTACCTCTTCAATGCCAGTAATTGCTGCTGACAGACCTTGGAAAAAAAATCTCCGTACCGTGTTGCCATCATTAGATGTCCCACTTCCATTAGGCTTGGGTTGTCCACCAAAAGATCCATTTCATTTTTGAATTTTTCACATATCATTTCTTTTCTTACTGTGAAGTTCTGTTTATCTTGTCCCCTAACTTGCCATTTCTTTATATCAAGTCGATATGAGACGTGTACATCCAGTCAAAGAAGCGAATCCATGCGTTGAGAGTTGATAATCCAAACTGTAAAGTATCAATATTAATGGGCCTCTTTCTAACTTGAACAATATTGTTCATTTGGGTTGGTGAAGCACCGCAAACGTAACATTTCATAGAAGAAGCTGTTGATGTCATTGCATTACAGACTTTGCTTTCTATTGTGAATCACATGAACAATATTTCCTTAGAAACTCATTGCTGTTGGGGTCAACTTTCTGTATATGAAATATCCTGGCGCATTTCAGTACACTTTCCTTCTTGAAGGTTAATTTTCAGTGGCCTGCAATATCTAGTTGAAGTAGGATGAGGATTCTGCCAAAACAAATATTAATTTAACAGTAAGAAGTCACAGTATCTTTTCACAGTGAATTACAGATTTAGTCCACGGGTGAAACATTTTTATATATGTGTGAATATCATGTAGTTTTTAAACGTGTAAACAATTTCCTCAACTAGTGTTGCTAACTTCTGTGCAAAATCAGTCAATTTTAAACCCATCATGTCGTGATACATTTTTTACTGCCATTTGCAAAGAACACACATAGTGTTTGATGTTTAATGAAATCCACATTTTCCTGCACTCTTATTTATGTAAATAAAAACTGTAATGCCTAAGTCAGGCATTTATTACTGTTATATTTCATTTTTAAAGAAACAAAAATGAGATTTCAATGTACAAAGGGTGTTCAAAAAGTTTTGCACTATGGGCCATAACTTTTCTAATAGTAGCACTAAGACCATGAAATTTTGTGTGCATGTACTTGTGTCCTTTATGTACATACACATGTTACTCAATGTATTCTCCATCCGCTGTGACACATTTAGACCACTGTACTTTACATGCTGTAAGTGCACTTTGGTAAAACCCCGGGCTCTGGCAATTACACCACTGTTTCACACAGGGAATGCGTTCTTGGTTGCTGGCAAACTGCCTACCACGAAGATGGGTCTTCAGAGACCAAACAGAAAGAAATCGGACGGGACCAGGTCCGGACTATAGGGGGTATGAGGGACCACTTCCCATCCCATATTTCTCAATTTCTGCTGTGTGTGATAGGCAGAGTGGAGCCTCGCATTATCTTGGCGCAGTTTGATGACTATTTTGGAGCTCCGATCTCTTTGTCTTTAGAGCACGTCGCAGGACCGCTCCTTATTAATTGTTGCGCCACGTTCCAAAAAGTCGATGATGATTACGCCACGGTGATCCCAGAAAAATATGACCATTAATTTGTCCGCTGATCTGATGAGTCTTGGTTTTTCTTCCGTGGTGAACCGGGATGACACCAGTCCATGGACCGCGTTTCACTCTCAGGATCCATATGAAACATTCTTTGCGATCACACCATGAGAGCATTGTGAAGAGTCCCACTGAACGTTTTCTGGAGTTCGAGACAAATTTCCTTCCTCTTTTGCTTTCTGTTCTCTTGTGACCAATGTGCATATTAAATGTGTCACAGCGGATGGAGAATACATTGAGTAACGAGTATATATGCATAAAGGACACAAGTACATGCACACAAAATTTCACGGCCCCATTGCCACTATTAAAAAAGTTATGCCTTATAGTGCAAAACTTTTTGAACGCCCTTTGTACGTACCGGTAACGGAGCACATTCTGTCACAAAAATTACGGAAGGTTCTAGAACGCTTACCTGGGTTTCTCTTTAGTATACGTCGGGCGTTCCGCTTGGAACCATAAATAGAGCAGTCACAGATAGTGTCTTTTAAAGGTGATGTTCATGACGTATATATATCTGACTTGGATTTTTCTAAATCGTCTTCGTTCTCAAACACTCACTCGACATATTGTTCGTGATTTTTGTAGCAAAACATCAACGGTAATATGGAAATAAACATGTCACTACGACGTAACAGTACCATGATTTCGATTCATAAACGACTTATTGCGTTCGGAAAATCACGCCCGACGTAAGCTAAAACCCTAACACGGCTGAGCGATTATCATTATTACCGATATGGGTTGTTACCAGATATTGGTGATCTAACACTTATTGGATTTGTATTTAGTCCGTTTTGTCGATGGTGATGATTATAAACGTTAATAGATGTATAATTTTAAGTGAAAGTAATTAGCTTAACTGAAATAAAATCGTCGTAAATTATTAGTTCAGCAGTTACGTTGATCAATTCTTGGAATATGAATAATTTTCTTTACTCATTTCATTTTCTCAACCTTTACTTACTTGCGTACTCTATGGCTTACGGAACTCGCAAGTTCATCGCCAAAGTAACAAACGTTCTCCATAGGATTCTATCCTGAGCAAGATCAAGCCAGTTTTCATCACAAACACCTACTTCTCGAAGATCTCTTCTAATATTATCCTCCCAATATCGTCTCGGTCTTCCCAAAGGTCTCTTTCCCTCCGGTTTACTAACCACGATGGAATATAATCTTCATTTTCCCCATCCAAGCTAACTTAGTCGTGGCGATTTCATTATTCTTACAACATGGGGTGAGTCGCAAAGTCCGTAAAGTTCTTCATTATGCAATCTCCTCCATTCCCCAGTCATCTCGTAGCGTTTCGGCCCGTATTCCTTTCTCAGGACCTTATTTGCAATCACTTGTTACTTATGTTGATCTGCTAGATTCACACTCCAACTTTCGCAACCGTAAAGTATTACCGACAGAATAACCTTTCTGTATATTTTCAATTTCAACTTCCTTGATATTAATCGCGAACTTAGGAGTTCACATATGTTGCTCGATGCTAAGTGAGTTTTATTTCGTTCGTGACCTCGTTTCTGCTTGTTACAAATGCTCCCGAGTATTTAAATTTGTTTCATTCTTAATTGTTACGGCTTGTTGAGATGCATTTGGTTTTATCTTTGTTTACCTGTAGACCTATATCATCGCAAGCGTCTACTAAGACATCGGTGTTATTTTGTAGTGCATCTATATCGTCCCCTATTAAATCTACATCATCCGCGTATACGAACAATTGATTCAAGGCATTCAATGTTAGTCCCTTTTTATCTTCTTTTATTTTTAAATCGTATGTTCTAACACATAGTTAAACAATAATGGAGACAACGCATCACCTTGTTTCAACCCGTTTGTAATTATTAGATTGAAAATAAATGTTATACACATAAACAAGACAGTTGAAATTTCCACGTTAAGTAAATTATTGAACCTTTATCAAATTGAGTGGAAGTTTTTAAAGGGAAGAAAAATATCTTCTTTATTTGTCCAAATAGAAAGAGCTCTCCGTGTCACCCGATTCACGCTTTTGTTGTCCAGGACTTGTAACATAAAAAAAGTACACCTGTAGTCTAAAAAGTTTTGACGCATGTCTTTAAAGAATATTTCCCAAATTTTCAGACTTCTCTCCTGGTGTAACATCGTAGACTTCACAGTGTAATTATTGAGTCTATGGAGACATCTATGAGCGAAAATTAAAATCAGGATTAATAATTTCCATTGGGTTAGAAACATAATAATTTCCTTTAGGTGATAAAACGGGGAGCTGTACAACTCGATGAGATTTTTGGAGTAAGAATTTTTTGCCAACGAAAACTGATATTCTTTTTCTTAATATATAATTTGTCGTCTTCGGAGCTCTTTTCCTTGAAATTCCTGATCTAAAGGACAAACCGCGTTCTTCCTTTTTCTTGCATAGTCTTCAACTTGTAGTGTTACGGAAAAGTATTAGGGCCTATATTGCACTTACAATGTCTACGAATTAAGATTCGAATATAATATTACGTGGGTGAACAAAATTTCTATTTTTAAAATTAGTTGATGTAAGATATGAGAAAACTGACATTTTGATCTTCATTGAAGTGTGTTTTATTGTTTCAGGTCACCATGCTTCTCACCATTCTTGTTGTTTTGTCAGTACCCACTCTGTTGGCCTTGACGTTACATTTTTTTCTAAGAAGGAAGCCTGCAGATATTACAGGAGCTCATGTTTTAGTAAGTTCAAGATACGCAAGTATGTGTGTGTAGTAAATAAGTTGTATCTGCAAACACTAGAGCTCTGTTATTTGCCAGAAATGTTAATTATCTTTTATAAATTGTGTTGTGTATTAACTCGTTTCCTTTTCTATGACTTATTGTATAATTTATTGCAAGTAAATCATGTGAATAATAATTGTTCAATCATTTATCTGGAAGATACAGGGAGAGAAATAACTGGAATACCTTCTAATCATACACTCATAAATATCCACAGCCTTTATTTATCCGAATTATATTTTGGTACAATGTATTCGTAAATTTTTGTTTGTTTTCTCATTTTACATGGAAACCACTGTGTTTTCAACGCTTTATACAAATTAACTCTTCACTAACTAATTGAAGTTGATGGATTGATGTACACCCTATTTCAGAAAGGATGACCGCATTGATTACAGCAATTTTCAGCTGAAAATTCTCTAAGTCCAACTTCGGGTATCTTCGGAAACAGTAAACCAAAGATGCCAGGTTCGAGCCCTGGAAGGAAGGATGAACCTTCACAATTGGGAAAAAAAAAGTGCAGATGTTTTTTTTTCTTCTTTTAAGTGCAATAAGACATGTTGAAATGTTAAGTGTAGAAAAAAGTAACATTCATTCTAATACGTAATAATACAGTATTTCGAAACCATCCATACCTCTGAGCACGTGATCGTTTTGTCCCCTAAAATTCAGTATTGTTTCTTCAGAAGGAGTTCTATCGGAAAGAAGTAACTAGATGTGTTCATGTTAGCTCAGTGGTAGAGCGCGGGGCTTCTAATCGTGAGGTCGTAGGTTCGAATCCCGTTCTGGAAAATTTATTTTTATGTAATGATATATTCCTCCAAGCATGAATAATTAGATAAAATAATAATAATCAGTTTTATATGTATCCATACAAGCATTTCAGGACATAAGTAATTATTATGTTTAAAATATAACATCAGAGAAGTGGTGGGTGTTGACAGAACGTCAATATATTATATGTGAACGTTAAATACAAATTAAGTAAATTTTGTTATATCCAAAGTCGGATCAAGGTGCTATACAGCAAATTCACTATCTCGGAAGTTCATACAATTCAATATCCCCAAAGCTCATGATCCCCACGAACGATGAGTCACTAAGATACTAAACTGTTCTTCAGTAAAGAAGACTGAGGTTCTTTCCATGGGTCTGAAATGCTTTCTCTCTCTCTCTCTCTCTCTCCCTTGCTGGCAAATTCTATTCTTTTGTCATCTGATGAAGAGAAGTTATTATTGTCGTATTAACTAGTAAGAAAAATACTTGACCTGACCAGGGCTCGAACCCACGTTCGTGTAGTATTGGTTTGGAAAGCAAAGATTTTTACCACGAGCTACTGTTATAGCTAGAGAAATGTTTCCAAGATTTGTCGTATTAAAACACCAGCAGATTAAGTTACGCTAAGTGGGCCATTTTATACGTTTGTGATTTTAGATAAGGAAGATTAAATTGTCTTTATTTCTGTCTGTTGTTTTCGTAACAGAGCAAGCGTGTGGATCCTTTTCCTAGGTTTAAATCCTTCATTTATATTTTATACGTGTGAAGCTAGTATAACAATTAACTTTGTTTATTAAAACAGCTTTTCTTATTTATGAAACCTTATTATTATTATGTTCCTTGCGCCATTTAAAAATTCCTTGCGCGACTGTTAACCAAATCGTTTCCCACAAGGGGCGTGCCCTGCAATTAACCAAATTACATGACAGTTACTAGGGATGTACCGATATATCGGTGTCATCGGCCACTTTTGGGAGTATATCGGCAAATGGCCACCGATACATTTTCCGAATAATTTTTAATTGGTTTAATATTAACAACAGTGACACTCATCTTTCATAGGTCTCTTTAGACTTAAAATTCGTCTAAATGTTTATCGATTTCATTATGCATGTGTACGCCTTTGATTTGCACTACTCAAATGATATTTTTAGTCCGTCCATCCCAAAATAGTAGCTCATGTTAGAAAGTAGTAGTAGTAACTGAAGGAAAGCCAAAGGTAACTTCAGTCACGAAGGCACATCCGGAATTCGAATTTCTGATCTCAAACGAGTTAGAGGTTTCGATTAAGAACAAAATGCTTTGCAAGTGAACCACTCTACGCTCCCTTTGTCAGTATTTTCCCTTTAGTCTTTACTTACATATTAGAAAAGGTAACGGTGTTCCCTGTACAATGCGCACGCGCCGGGAACGGCGCATGGGGGACTTCACGTATTCTCGACCTATGGCATAAGGTGAAGTGGGTGGTCACTGGTCAGTCCCACGCTCGGCCGCCTTGATCTCCCAAAGTGCCCAGGAGTACAAAGGACAGTTCGGTACTCAATTTGATTGTAGGCTCAGTGCACCTCAGAGCGCCAGAGAAGAGAGAACTGAAGAAATGTCCTGGTGTCGGGATTAGAACCCGAGCCGCCCGTTTCGTAGTAACTTCAAGTAAAAATTGTAGCGTGCCAGGAAGACCATCGCCAGATTTGGCTATCTTGCCTATAAAATATTCAGATCACAAGATCAGTGTCACGCTATCCGTGGAAGATCCGCTCAAAATGGAAAGAAGCTTAAACACAACATATATTTTACTTCCACAACCCCTGTGGCAGGGCTAAGATATAAGGCATGCAGGTTACAACAGGGCGCCCCCAGCGAGCGGGCGGAAGCCACTTCCATTCATCAACACTCATCTTACCTCCCTCCCATACCTGTACCTTCGCACAGAAAAGTTCACCGGGGTCCAGTCAACTACACCTCCCCCTAACCGTGTCCCCGCCTGTCCCCATACTGACTCCAAATAATGCCATAACCAGCACTCAGCAACTTCACGAGTACTCCGCTCCTGTTTCAAAGTCTTACAGCAAGTCACCTGACGTTGCTAATTAATATATTTTTATTCACTTAACATTGAAGCGGCTAAACATAAATCACTAGGCTGGCATCCATCAACATGATTAAATAATAACGAAGTCACACACACACACACACACACACATATATATATATATATATAATAAATCACAGCCATATTCAATCCACTACAGGATGAGGCCTCTCTTCGAAGGGAGGAGTTGGTCTACTGCTCCCACGCTGACCAGACGGGTTGGGAGAGGAGAGCCGAAGCTCTCACTGTGATCGCCACTGTCTTTTATTCACAGCACACACACACACACACACACACACATATATATATATATATATATATATATATATATTCATTGGGGCGGCAGGAGGAACACAGTACTTATGGAGCTGCAGGTGGCTACCTCCCAGAGAACTTAACCACTAGGTTCAGGAATGGAATATTTAATAGCACCACCAAAAGAATCAAAGTGCTGAACTCACATATCAACAGCTAGGTATACGAGCAAACAATCACAGGATCCAAAACAACGGAGAAAACAGATGACACTAAACGTAAACAACATTCCCATAATGAACCCGAAACAAGCAACTGGGCCAGCATTCTAGAAAGGCACCTTGCTGCTGACCAAAGGTAGCTGATGCATACTATTATTGGGTTCACTTCGTATATACTCAAAAAGCACTATAGTCTTCCTGTACTGAAGCTACGGACCACCAATTTGAGATTCTCGCTTAACACACCAAATCCATTCTACATAGTAGGTGGGCTTTCATTAAGTAAACAAACAGATAAGTGTAATTGCATAGTCGCACAAAGTAGAAGATAAAGAAAACAAACAGAAAATAATCATCATCGAACCTAACCTAATTAAGTTACGTACAAGGGACAATTAGCATCCATACTACTGTATGTAATATAGGTCGATGGGGGAAAAAAAGTGTAAGTAAAACTCATTGTCCTTTCAAGCCAGAATCTCACCTTGGTTAGATCACACTACCGTACTAAGAAGACTATTTACATTGGATTGCAACACGCAAATAATTCGCATCAAATAGCTTTACTAATATGTAAGAATTTCAACCAACCAAAATAGTAGTATAATTTCTATAACCCAATTTGTTTATTTCAAGAAATTAAAAAGAAACAATCTTTCACTGACAGCCAACAACTGTTTTCTCAAAAAGCACAGAACATTCATGAACAGTGTGCCAACTGTGTCATTAAGCATTTATCGTTGAATTAATTAGTTTTATCACATTAATTTTTGAAGAAAATTTTTTTAGTCGTTTTATAAACTAGTGAAGTTAATTATAACAGTATACGATATAAGAATAATAATCCCATAGATTACAAAGGGATGCGATCTGTACACACAAAATGTCCCTATTTTTCACTTGTACAGAATTTTGGATTAAAAGAAAAAAAGTCGAAAGAACAGTTTATACAAGGGAATAAATAGGCTCATTGGTACCCTCAAAATACAGTGCAAAACACGTAACATTTAATATGCATTGTTCAAATTATCAATTTTAACCGAATATTGGGCCCGAAAATATAATTTTACTATTTAAATTTTACCCATCGGCGCCGGCCGGATGGTCGAGCGGTCTGTGGCGGTAAGCCATCGGCTCGAAGGTCCCGGGTTCGAGTCTCAGCAGGGGCATGGGTGTGGATTTTAACTGGCTGTAAATGGGCGAATCGTGACGGGCCGAAGTCCAAAGTTACTAGACTGGCCCATATAAAAATAAAGTTTACCAAAAGTTTTTTTTTTTTTTTTACTTATCGGAAAAGTTACATACGTGAGGCTCAACCGGCCCTCATTCCAGTGAACACAAAAACACACACAAGTATTTTTCTGTCGATTCCTTCCCCCTTTCCATTTTTTGACTCAAACAAAATTCATGAAACAGGTTAAGAGAGGATGAAGTATCGAGATTTTCACACATAGTACACTTAGGAAATATTTACAACATATTTACGCCGAATTCCATTATTTACTTGTTGCATTAATTTCGCATTGTTTGTTACTCAAAATTACAATATTTGTTTCTATAATAGATAAATTCACTTCAGAGAACATGACGCATCAAAATTCAAGTTTTAAATATTGAAATAGTATTCAAAATTACCAAATCGTAAATTTCGCCTAGAATGCTCGTGTTCATAAACTGTTAGAGGAGGGAGAAGGTAGAGAAAAATTAAGCACACATGGTGAAAGTCTCTTCCTTCAGATCAAAAACAAGTTACGAAGAGTTCAAAGTTCAAAACGAAGGTAAAGTCAAATCGAATCACTCGAAGTTATTTATTAAATCTTGAATTCCAATTTCGTTTAATAAAAATTTGCAAGATGGCCACCCTCTGCAAACACGAGGCATGTGACGACAGTTCACCAATTATTAGAATTTCCTCAATAGACGATGGAATTTCATCTCTTATATGAAATAATTTGGAATAAACTCACCCAAAACTTGAAGACATCCTTCTTACTGTTTTGACTGGAAAATTACGGATTTCGGCGAATTATACGTAGAAAGAAATTAAGGGCGGTGATGCTCCGCCATATACAGGTCGGGTACAACGATACATGACGTCACGCGCACTAAGCACGGGAAACACAGTCTCGAACCAAACTCACGCGAGACAAAAGAACGAAATATAACGTGAATATCGGGATATAGAGCGGAAATCCAGAGTCCCAAAAATAGCGAAACGCAAAACAATCAAAATAAATTCCTTAGAATAATAAACAAAATATTATTACTAAAATAAGCATAAACAACTTACGTACTAAACATATCAAAATAAGAACTCTCGTTACTACCGGGGGTGAAGTAGGGAAACCCGGCCATGAATTGACCATTATTAAATTACCCAGAATTTAATAGCAATGAATAAATAAATAAATTCCAAAGGAGAAAATAATAATGGTTAAAAAGAAACTAAAATATAATTTGATGCATAGAGACAGTACCATAGAGACCTCTATGAGTTGCACTAAAGCTAACGGCTTGGTTTTCCTCAACAGATGGCAGTAGTGATGTTCAAGAACTGACACATCACAAAATAAAGTGAAATTAACCAATTCCATAAAAAAGAATTAAAAAAATGAAACATAACAGACTTATCAGTTATCACTGTTTTGTTCCTTTTAACAATCCACCAGACCACCATGCGGACTATACAAAGGACTGCAGAAATATTTATTTCAATAATTTTGTGTATATTGAAAATGTTAAACTGAAATCTAGATTTCGACATTTGTTTAATAAATTATTGTAGATTTAGCAGACCCTGAGGAGTGTTGAAGATTTGTATTTTTCTGTTCTTGGAATTACACATGATAATAAATCTCTGGAACGAAGATTACATTTTCGGATATTAAAATGTATTCTACATAGGAATGTGGCGTTATCAAGAGTACCATGTATGGTTTTGTATAGGAATATCTGATCAGATATTTCCCGTCTGCTTTTTAAAGTAACATAATTAAATTCATGTAACAATTATTTATAAGGTATTTTTTTATCTATAAGCCGATACATGATATATTTTATAATATAGAAATCGCAAAAACCTTTTCTGAATTTGTTCTATTCTCTTTTGTTGTGATTGATAACTAGGTGACCAAATGACTGATGCATATTCCAGTTTACTTCTTACCATATTATTATATTATTGTACACTAATACTATATATATTAGTAAAACATTTCGCATTTCTAATTATAAATCCTAGTTTTTTGTATGCATGGTTAACTATCTGTGAAGTATTCTTTTCAAATGACATATTAGAGTCAATACTAACACCAAGGTCCTTAATAGAGCACACCTGTTCAATTTTTTCATTATTTATAAAATATGTATAGTGTTGAGTGAATTGAGTACTAGAGAAAATCATGGCAGAGCGTTTTTTAATGTTAATATTCAGGTTATTAATAAAGCCCCATTCATGTAGTTCATTTACGTCTATTTACAGTTGTAGATCTAATTTCCTTGTATAATTTAACATCATCTGCGTACATTAGACACTTAGAATATTTAATGTTATTTGGTAGATCATTAATGTACATAATGTAAAGCAAAGGTCCTAGATTAGAACCCTGCTGTACTCCTGAATGAACATCATTATACTTGAAAGATATTGACTGATTATATGTAACATCCTGTTTTCTATTATTAAGATAAGATGAAAAAGCCTCAATAGTTGAGAAGACAGTCCAAATTTTCATAGTTTCTCTAATAATATACAAAGATTAATCTTATCAAATGCCTTAGCAAAATCCATAGATATTGCATGAACATCGATATTTTATCCATTATAAATGCCCTGTACAAAATTAATGAGATTCGTTGTAGTTGATCTGTGTGGGAAAAAAACCTTGTTGATATTCTGTTATGTGACTCTTAACATGCTTGAAAACTCTGTTATAAAGAATTTGTTCAAAAACTTTTGCTGGTGCACACATAATAGCGATAGGTCTGTAGTTTTCTATTTTTGTTTTATCGCCACCCTTAAAAATAGGAGATACTCGTGTTGCCTTCCAAAGTGTTGGAAAAGTTGCAGTGTTTAGCATCAAAATGTGTATCGTACATAATGGAAACATAAGGATTCCTGAACATACTTGCAATACATAGGGTGGGATTCCATCCGGGCTACAAGTTTTCTTTGGCTTTAATTACTTAATTGCATTTTTATATTCACTGTTTGTAATTCTGTTAAGGTCAAGAGTGTAATTTACGTTTAAGTTACCGGTTTCATTTATCTTACATGAAGTCGGAAAAGTTGCGTACACTGATTCAAAATAACGTGCAAACCCATCTTCAATGTCTTTGCTAGTTTGTAGTACTCTATTTTCTAGTGTGAATACATGGTTAATAGAATAATTTTTACCTCTTTTATTTTGCATAAAACTCCAAAAACATACTGCGTTATTTTTAATACCTTCTTCTATATCTTTTACATGAGTTCTATAAGCTTTCCGTATCATTATGTATTATCTGTTATGATTATTGGTACAGTTTCTTCGTAGTAATTGCGAAGAACCAATTGTGTGTTAATTATTGTACTAATGCAAATATCCTCTTTCAGATAACAGGCGGTTCGAGTGGTATTGGTAAAGCTGTAGCTATAGAAGTTGTAGAACAAGGAGCAAATGTCACACTTGTTGCTAGGAACATAAAAAAACTTGAAGATGCGAAAGCTGAAATTCTGAAACATCGGAAATTTCCTGAAAGCCAGAAAGTGCAATGTGTTTCACGTAGGTATTATTTTGTATATTGTTTCTTCCAGTTTTCATGAAACAGTGTCTCATTTTTGGTTGTTCCTTTCCCTTTCTTTATCCTTATAAATATATACAGGATGTCCACAAACGTCCTTCTTGATAACTATAGTATTTTAAAACATTAAATCGGACGTTTTGGAACTTGTTTCGGTTGCATTCCCTTGAGTGAGAGAGTTCTCATTATTCTACAGAAGAATGGAAAAGCAAATAAAACGTAGAAAAATAGAAGAGAGATCAAGTAGACTGTTCGGTTCAGACAATAGCGCATGGCGTTTACTAAAGAAAGACCTGATTCAGAAGTAGTTTAGTTCAACCTGTTATAAGCAAGCCATGTTAATTATACAAAATAATAATTGTTACATATAAGGGATATGGAGGTAAGAGTTGTGACTTCGTTGGACGCTGCTTTTAAAGCCGAACAGTTAATTTGAACTAAATAAAGGCATGATAATTACGCACGGAGGACCAGTATATTAAAGCAAACTTACCTATATTTCAGCCCTCAGGAAGTATTCCGTTAGTAAATAATTTGCGTCACGGTGACATATTTCAGTAAGCTGATTCGTTAAAGCTATGAGAGATTCGGTTCAGAAAAACAACGTCTATCACAAAGCTAAGTAATGCCATAGAGAAGTTACATTGTTTTTAATTAGATGTAATGATTGAATCCGTTCGGAATCTGTTCCGCAAACATCGTTCAAGAGGAGCTATTCCTCGCCCGGGGAGTATGCAAAGTCCATCTCAATATTCAATACCAGATTATAATTGTATTAAAGTGAGTAAATATATTAATTGTGTGAATCACAAGGATAGCAGAAAAAGTAATCTAATTCAGTTATCAGTAATATATGATAATTATCAGTATTAAATGTAATAGCTAAAATAGATAAGTTTGTAAAAATTAATAAAGTATACGAGTAATAAAAGGAGTTGGCATAACCTGCGTTATTTGATTACAATTCTGGTGGTAAGTTATGTAAGAGTGTGGCTAAGATATTAACCGATATACCTCGTCTATACTAAAAGAAAGAACACACACACACACACATGTTGAATTTAATCTAGTAAGTAATGAGTATTAACCCATTGTACTACGTATGAAAAAGAAATTGAAGTGAAAATTTCTTTTTATTGTACAGTCGATGTTGGTAGCAATTACGAAAGTGTGGAAAAGGCAATTATAACAGCGGAAGAAGATTTGGGACCAATTTTTATGTTAGTGAATTGTGCTGGATCATCAGTATGTGCAAAGCTTGAAGATACCCCTGTGGATGACATTAAGGTAATATGCCATTTATAGCTTGTTATGCAGACAAAAATAAGACTTGCCTTCTTTCACTCGATTTAGTGTTGCTTGTTTCGTAAATGTCAATGTATTGGTTTTTAGATAGACATACTATGAAGTGCGAAGCATATAGCTGGTTTCGATTGGAAGAATGAATAAATGTTTTCTCTTGTACGGCAGAACTACACAATTTGAGTATATTTGAATAATGGAGGTGAAGAACTAAGATAAATTTTTATCAGATCTTTTTGTTTATGTATTTCAAAGTTCGTTAGTCCCGAAATTTTCGTAGGCTTATTTTATTTTGTATTGTTAGTAGGTAAGTACATTCTGCCAGAATTAAAAGAGATAAACCAGTTCCATTTCCCTTCTCTACGCAGAACGTAATAGAAAGGTGTTTTCTTGTTTTTGTATAACAAATATAGCATACAAAATGCTGCTCTCGCTGCAGATTTATCTTGCATTTGCTTCACCCACAACATAACGACATAAGGGAGAGTCTTGTATGAATATGCATACATAAACTCATAACTGACAATCCTGAAAGGACGTTTGTTGTGTATTTTTTTTTCTTTCTTGCTAGAATAAAGATTGTTTCATTTAACATGTTCTTACACCTCTGAATGAAGTAATTAGAAAGTAAATAAGGCGCTAATGTTTTCGGAGGAGACTAATGGAAGTCAGAAGAAGCAGTTTCGTCAGTGTCATTGCTATATATTGTATCTAGAAAGTCTTGATAAAATGGTCACAGATATTGTCAGGATGGCTGAACTTCTCGAAAGTAAGACAACAATCTTAAATAATACACGGTGAGACAACAATCTTATATCTGTTGATAAAAGTTTGAAATGCAATCAGAACTCAGAAAAGCGCAAGTTCTGCATACCGCTTCTTATTTACCTGAACGTTACATGTCAAAGATTTCTTGGTTTGCGTTAAAATGAACAAATAAATAACGGACAGGTTAGATTTATGGATATATTTTGGGCTGGACAGTTTAAATGTCTTCCCGGTATTCGGATGAAACTGAGGAAAACTTTAGTCAGGATGGCCAGCAGCGGAGCTCTCTAATCCCTGTGCCTCCTCATTGCTAATCCAAAGTCCGCGAAGTTACCGACTAGGCTACGGAGACGGGGTTGCAGTGCGTCATTTGGCATGCTATTCCAATGACCTTTGAGAGATACTCCTGCGAAATAAAAAGAGATAAGTGAGTAAATTTCATTACTGGTTTTCTGTTTCAATACATCAAAATCAAAAGTATTGGAACGATGCTTAAAAAAAAAAAAATGAAAAACACACATATCCAAAGCAACGCTTTCAGAAAATATATGCGCTTATGTTCCTGAAGTGTAAAATGTAAAGAACAAGAGAAGCTAGAAATGTTTGGAATAATTTCTTTAAAATTACAGTAAATTATAAGCAAATTGCTTGAGGGATATTAAGACCTTACAAGCTCAGCATATTCTTATAGAGCATGTCAGAGTTATTTTCAAATAATCTGAGTCCTTGACGGTGAAAATATACAACTTTATTGTGCTAAGGGAATAGAAGCAAAGACAAAACGTAAATCAATAAAGGAACTGATGGAGAAGCAAGTAAATATCAGTCAATTTAATTTTGTAGCACTAGAAAGACGGTTGAAAAGCAATGAACAAAGACTGTGTGTATTGTCGTAGCATCTTAAACGATCAACATATAACTCGAGTGAGTATTGAGAAATCTTAACTTTCTTTCTCTTCTCTGGAACTTAGCAGATTCTTTTGGTTTCTCAAAGGGGCTGAAACTTTAGCTCAATCTATTGGCTGATTCAATGGGCGTAGATGAAAGAGTGGATATTTCTCTTAGTAATCCCCCGTAGTTTAATTGTATTTATATAAACAAAGTAACTGATCATTCTCCATCCAAGAAGAATATGCAGTAAAATGTGACCATGTGAATTAAAATGTGTTTCGAAGTT
>JAGDQP010037368.1:0-18653 GCA_022664845.1 Lepisma saccharinum | reverse complement strand
ATACTCATGTTTTGCAACGGTCCCACATAATTCATATCAGAACTTAGATTTTCTTTAGAGACCAACAAATGGGTTTTATAAGAATTATAATAAATATATTACGATAAAGAAAATCGAGTATGTTTTGTAGAGGAACTTATCTGTCGATGAAGAGCTTATTCCTACCACGTTTCGTACAGTGGAAAACATTTAATTTTGTAATTTAGGCTTTTGAAAGAGAATAGTCTTTTTATGATTGACTGAGTGTAGGCCTACTTATCTGGAAGAGTTATGTATATACATTTAAAATCAGCATACAAAACTGAGTTTGTCCGATTAGGTGCCATAGGCCAGTGGTTGGTTGAAGAGAAATTGTCGGGAAAAGTTATTAATAGCCAGGGTGATTTGATTTAAATCAATGTGATTTAAATCTTACTCAATTTTATAATAAAAATCGTTGATTTAAATCAAGTTTTCAAATCTTTAAAGTGAAAATCGAAAATGCGTTTTGGCTCTATATCCTTTTTTACTTGGAATACGGATGAACGAAATCCATACAGAGTGTTTTTTGCGGCCTGCCATTGAACTCAAAAGTCGAAGTTTTACGAGCAAAAACGTAAACAATGCGTGCTATTTTATTATTATTAACGAATTCCAATTAATGTACTAATCATCGACGCGACACGTCAAAGTACAAGCAGCGAAGAAACGGGACGGGAAATTCCGACTTTTTATTTTCTTCATTATTCCCGATCTGGAACGGGAAAGTCCCGATCAGGATCGGGAATATCCCGATTTGAACTTTTCGAGTGTTGATAGGAGGGAAGAAAGTGATGGCGATCGTGAAAAACACTGAATTCGAGATTTCAACTTATTAACACATTTCATGTCCCCCTACATACCGAAAAAGGGATTTTTAGATGGCTATCCTTCTGTTCGTCCGTCCCGATGTAAATAAGGAAAATGATGATTTAAGGCGATGACCAGAGGGGACAAGCTTCTCCTGGAGCAACTGAATTCTCCCACGCCAGGAGCCTCGTATCTTTTAATCCTCAATGTCAGTTATCGGTATATTCACATTTCACAGTACTATTTTTCATACCCCTTGTATTGAAGTAGCCCCCGTGGTAAATTTGAAATCACCACTGCCTAGAGGCCATACCGTTCAACATATCGAGACCAAAGTTTAAACTTTAGGTTTTGTAACATTATCTAGGGTATTTTTCCAAATTTTCTTCCTACCCCTAAAAAATAAGGGTAGTTTACTAAAAGGTGAAAATAGAAATGTGCGATTTTATCAAAAACTTATCCGGCGATTTTGTTCATATTTCGTAAATAAATGTTTTAGTAGTAACTACAGTCTTATTTTATTTAATTAATGGAACGATATAGTTTAGTGCGGCGGTCCGTATCTTGTATTGTACAGTCTTGTTCAAAAGATCTTGGCCACCCACCTTGCTTTAAAAGGCCACATTCTGGCAACCCTAGATACAAGTTTCTAATACTTTAGTAGCAGCTGTACTTGGCCACGATTTATTGTCATTTTCAGGCCTCTTTTACACAACTACTTTTGGCACCTCTGCTCAGCGGCAGTGACTCAGTTGGTAGAACAATGACTTCAAATTCGAATGGCCATTGATTCGAATTCCGCGACCAGTGATTCTTAAAAAAAAAAAAAACTTTTAAAAAGTTTTTTTTTTATCAGTTCCACCAGCTAAGTACCAGAATTCAACATAATACCTTCAAATGAGTTCATGGAGGACTTTTTTGTGCATTCTTTATCCCCTTCTATTCTGACCTGAACGAGATTCCTAAAAGTTACAAATACATAATTAAGTTAACGAATTAAGTAAAAATTAAACCGAACAAGGATAATGCGGTGTAAATTCAACGTCAATTTGGAAGCTTACCCATTAAACGAGGATCATTTAGTTATTTCTACTTCCCAGATATTTTTTTTTATCAGTTTACGATACGTATTATGAAAGAGAAAACGGCTGATTTAAATAAAAAAATCCATTTCGTCAGGCCTACAGACTGAGGTAGATTTCGATTTTTTTTATTTTCAAAAATTCAAATCTCGTCTTATATGAGCACTATCGAGAAACTCTTTACTGATTTGTAGACTATTCATCAAGAGCTTTTCAACGATAACCCACAAGACATGGTTTTAAAAATTTTGAATTTCCACCCCACTCCCCACTCGTACCCCCACAACCCCTGATTCGTTGGTGTCACCATAAATTTCATAGGTAGTACTATAATTTATAGAGACAAAGTTTCCATCTAAACTCCATAGGGGCTGATACATAATTTTTTCAAAATTTGCTCATTAACGAACTCAGCCGAGCTATTAAGCCTAGAAATAACATAATAAAATTTGGTTCAAATATCTTCATGGGGGTTTGGGGGCGGCTGCTACCCATTTATTGTAATCAGACACACTCTGGCGGAGAGCGCCTCCATGGTACAAATATACCACCCACCGGGTGAGAAGGTGCGCCCCCATATGGACACTGGTGCATGTATAGAATTAGGTAGAATGGCACACGAATACTATGTGTAAAGTTATTCAAAGGCATCTGGTCTGGCAGTCTAGTCAATTTTAACCATATATCGGTGTCTGCATCTGAATGGATATAGGTATTACGATGTGCGGATGGAAGTAATATCATCCTAGTGCGCGACATTGAGTGCAAACTAGCGCCAGATATTCATAAGAGGCCTTCCACAAACAATGCTACTACTATTTTTTCCGGCAATTTCTCTGGAACCACTAGCAAATGGCACCAAATCGTTTATACACAAACTGAACTTCTCCTACAATGTAAAAATTTTACCTCTGAATTGGGAGTACAAAACTGGAATTTTATACTCCTAATTTTTCAGAGGCAGTGACGGACCCAGGGATTCATATTTTACCATCGTTTTCGTTTCTATTAATCTGTTCCTTCACCCCTCTAAACCCAACCCTGGATTTGCCACTACTTCTAAAAAATTTGGAGTACAAAATTCCAATTCTGTACTCCAAATTCAGAGGTAAAGTTTTTACAGTGTAGCATTACGCCTTCTGACCAAGACCGTAGCGGTCTTGGTCTTGGTCTTGCTTACCCAGTCTTGGTCTTGGTCTTGCACTAGTTTCCCTGGTCTTGGTCTTGGTCTTGCTTGCAAGTCTTGCTTTTAAGAAGTTTATACGTTTCACACGTAAATTTTACATCGGATATAGGAAATAGTAAAAGCTATGCGTATCATTGCCTGCCTTAATGCGTCAATAGTAATGGAAATTTGCTTTAATGTATTGTTTATCTTCATGTAAATATGCAGAATAGAACTACCGAAGTTCCATTTCGCTTTAATTTGAACAACTTCACTAACATTTGATTATTTTACTTTCAGTTTACTTGCTGTTTTAGGCACAAAACTATGCTTCTTAAGATTTGACAGAATGAAATCATGGGTTATCGAAAACGATGGCCAAAATAACTTAGACATTGAAGTTCTTACCTTGTAACAATTCATAAAATTGTGATCTCTGTCATCTTCTAGACACGGTTTCAATTAATTACCATTCGTCCATTTTCCGTGCTCCAGGTAAGTTCCAAAGGAAGCCCAAACATACACAGATGTTGTGTTTAACTAAAACTTAGTCTTGTTGTTTTCGTCTAAGAAGCACTCATATCCACAAACCCAGAGAATTGACGATAATGAGGCTAGTCATGGCTCAAGCGAGTTCTGGCAGAAGAGTGATAGAAAGTATAATTACTTAGAAATTGAATTTGAATTTATTTAAGCCTAACATTCATCTACGATCTAAGGCTTGGGACAGCAATGGGGAAGTTAATGTCCAAGGCCTTGAGTTAAGGTACCATCCGGACATTCGCCTGGTGGGACTAAGGAAACCCCTAGAAAATCTAAGTCAGGATGGCGGTTGCGGTATTCCATCCACGGACCTTCCGAATGCGACGCCAGTGCTCTACCAACTCACCTACGGCCGCTCGGTTAAATTACTTACGATTCGTGGAGCAATACTTTGCTGTGGAACAAATGTATCAAAGTAAACCTGCTGAATTTGAAGCCTTTCAATACAAGCACACACGCCTGATACTCTAGCTTGCTCTAAAGTAATTTTTGCGTTGCATCCAAAACTATAGCCCACATCTAGTAATATTCCTCCCGACTTTATCTAGAGGTGACAAACAATTACCAAGTGTACTGCAAAACTATTGTTTTATTCAGACGCAATTCTCCGTACCATAACACATAGAACAGAACTCAGTTTCCTATAACCCATATCAACAGACATTTTATAACATCGACTAGTAACTTAGAACACAAAGACTTGGTTACACAAATCAGTACAGACTCCGAACTGACCATAATCCACTTTTATCTGAATCAATAAATCGTGCCACGACAAACCAAACATCAGAAAAACCAGGACATCAGACTTCCTTTTGTCCTTTATCCAAATTATCCTTAACAGAAACTTTTCCTTCTGTTGTAAGTTTAGTGTACATAAGTCATAAGTATCCTAAAGAACAGTAAAGAGCAATCACGTAATGAATTTTCCAGAGTTGTAGCGAGAAAACAAAAAGAAGGCTTGTGCAATTGCATGAGATCTGTATATTTTATATTATTTAGCTTTTGTTGATATATAAATGAAAATTCATAGTTCTTATGGACTTTCTGAAGTGAACACAAAGTAAAGAATGTTGTATGTTTTAAATGCCAACCACTAATAACAATGCCTACCACTAATAACACTATATTTCCTCCAACAAAACATAATTTCTTTACAAATTTCGGCTCGTTTTCAGTACCTGGGAGGTGATTCCTCGCATGTAAACACATAAAAGTCCAGGTAACGAAATGTCGAAATACTCCGAGATTGAAAGTATTCATCGCAGGGCTGATGCGGCATTCCATCGTAACTGAAGTAAACGTATATGCAAATGTAGAACTTATAATTTTGTGCAACAGATGCTTAAGGATTCACCAGAGGAAGTAAATTTGTTTTAGGGAATTTTCGAGTTTACACGGCTTCCTTTGGAGAATCCCTCGTGCATCCCTTGCACTGCACAAGGATGCAAGTTGCGTATTTAGATGGAACTATGTTTTACTTAGTGTACGATCGAATGCCGCATCGGCCCTGCGAGGAATAATTTTGAAATGTGGGCTCATACTTCAGTTTTCCATACTTTCAATCGCCCATATCTAGGAATAGAAGTCGTTTTCGGCATTTTGTCGTGTCTGTTTTCATGCCATTAATCAACTTCCAAGTGTTGTAAATAGACTTAAGGTACACCTTGTATATTTATTTTAAAAAATAACAGTCTATGAATTTACAGTAGAATTACAACAATTCTTTTACAGTAGAATTTGTAACCTGCAGAATGGTGTCTAATTTCTTTGGCGACTTCGCGATAAGAAATCCTCATTGTTTCAGAACGTATGAATGCATCGTAGCCCGGCACCAGTTACCAATTTCTTTCTGTGTGTGTGTGTGTGTGTGGGAGGGTGTGTGTGCAAGAGACTTCGATTAGAATGACTCACATGAAACTTGAGAACAAGGAATAACAACTCTGTGGCTACGTGCATGAATCCAATAACCCACACTAAAGCTATTCCGAGAAAATAAAGATGACAAGAAACTCTTGAGCATATATCCTTATGGCCGGGCCTACTAGATTGTAATTATTTTAACAATATTCATGGTTTCAGGGGGTGATAGATTAAGGGTTACGTTTGTAGCATTATCTCATTTCTGACAAATATGTGGGTATTGCTTTCATGCACTGAGCTACAGAACTGGACAGAAAATATGAACAATCGATTCAGAAAGGACGTTTATGCTACAGTAACAGCGGCATGATTCTCAGATCCAGTCACACGGCTTGCACAACTGGGAACACCTTCACTCCAGCGATATTTTTACAGAAGCCAAAGAAATTCAAGTGAAGGATATAATATTTCCCCTTCCTTTCCACGTTCTAAAAATATTCAACTAGTGCGTGTGCAAGACTCTTGCATGCTGGTCTTGGTCTTGCGCGAGTCTTGCAGGTATGGTCTTGGTCTTGCATCGGTATCCCTGGTACCGATGCAAGACCAAGACTCTTGTGCTCATTACTACATGTCGCGGCCATGAGGATCATATTTTCAACGTTCCTTCAACGGGTTCAACAAAACAAGTTTTTTTCATGATTCGGTTTACAGACTCCCCAGCCTCCAGGTGAATTTCACGTGCCATTTTGTTGTACAGAATTAGAATAATGCCAAAATTAACTTCATCACTGGGTGTCTTGGAACATTCCAGCACAGATTGTTATGTCACATGGCCCAATTACTATTTAATTTTTTTAAGCATAGTCAAGATTTCCGCTTTCAAGATGGCGGTCATTGTCGTCATGTATCACCTCCTGTCCAGTATCCATTAATAGCCATTTACTTTCAATATATATTTATCAATTTAAAAAAGAAAAGGTATTTTCCGTACTCTGTATTGGATTTACTTGCTCTCTACTTTCCATCTTTCTCGGGTTCCCCCATCGTTATTTATTGACGGCAGCACCTACAATTTTTGGCTGTGAAGATTTACCGAGGTACTGCACCTACTACATACGAATTTTCATTAAAATTGAGCTCTGATACCTGACGAGTGTTCCTTGTGAGGCTGCAATAGGGTAGAGGAGAGCGTATTAGAAGGTAGTCGATGAGAACCTAGTAAGTAGGTATTTTCCCAGTATTTTTCTGCTATGACTGATGAAACTCTCACGTCATGAGCTTTCATATGATATGTTGGGAGACAGAGCGTAGTTTTAGATTTAGAAAAACACACACACACAAAGAATATTATTTCACATTTCCTATCTTTCTCGCTCCTACTTCAACTAATCGTGACTGCACCTATTTACGTGAAACCCTTACCTCATAGGCGTTCATGGGATACCAATATGCAGGGGTAGCTTGAAAGATACAGACACTTGGGAAGCTTATCATTTTAGTGTTATATCTTGATGCTTGTATTTGTAAAATATCGTTTCTAATGCGTGTGAGTTTACTTGTTTCAGATTACTTACAGAAGTTGTGTGTAATTATTGACACTAAAAACACAGACCGTGCGGCGTAAGGTGTTAGACCAGCGACTCAAAGGTCTCGGATTTGAATCCCGGCAGGGCCATGGATGTTTGTAGATTTTAGCGAGGTGTATATGGTCGAATCGTGACGGGCCGAAGTTAAAAGTTACTAGACTGACCCATATAAACAAAAAGTTAAAACAAAAACATAGAATTTTGATGTATGAGTAAGATCACAGAAAAGGTAAGGGTAAGTTTCAATTTGATTTACATCTCATGCTTTTTTATCTCTCTATATAATAAAATCGAATGATCGCATTTATGCCCTTTTCACGGACAAGTCACTAAACGTGTTTTAATTATCCTTTGCACGAAGGTGTACATTGGACTGGGGAAAATTATTATCTTACTTGGGAGAGCCCTTTGTCATCAGGTGTGATAATCGACACAGTGTCATTTGAAATCCATGGACGCGTGAGTTAAAAGCACCGAAAAATTTATCAAAGAATTGAATATTGTCTCTGTATGGAATAAAATCAACCGAATTCTACACGCACAAACTTCTCACGGACCTAACTCTTGCAGTCTTCTACAGGGCATGGCAAGGAGCGCACACATGGTAGATAGTAAGTTGCCTTTTGAACACGTAACCTTGAAATGCTAAATGATTAATTTTCGTAGAACTTAATGAGATTTTCCATTAAAGATTGTGCACGAAAGCTCTCGCTTGTACTAATTACTAATGAAAGTGTACATATAAAATCAAATCACATGTTGACAGTTCTGTTTCCAAACAGAAATTTATCTGAGTGTTATCTTGATATTACCAGTAGGGTAGTGCAGAGATCGAGAAATCAATTCGTTCGATTTAGATGCAGAGATAAGTTAAAACTGTAGTTGTCTACACTTTCAGGGAATAGTAATGTCATCTCTGCAAGGATAAAAGACAGTAGTTGAACAATAAGTGGAACTGTCGTGACCCGTGAGTCATCTATCATTAAACTATTATCATGTCTGATCGGGGAATGAACCCTAGTTACCCAAATAAAAAAAAATGCACATATAGTACATAATTTATGTGTTACCCCTAAACTTGACCTGACTCCTCCTGAGTTTTTAGTTGGCTACGGGTCTGGCACCAAGAAGTAACACAATAACTCACCTATTTCTTCAGCGTTTCTCCCACATTTGCAAGTAGTTCCACCACTTTTGCGTGATAGTATTCCGAGATAGGCTAGTTTTCTTCAAGACATAAATTTTACTGGGATACTCATTAGCTGCCATAGCTGCCAAAAGGCATCCTTGACAAACCCTCATCAGAAAAATATTTTGATTTCTTCGCATTCTCTCAGCAATTGCAAATCCAGCTTTTACTATGCTGTCAGCATCATCAGACATTCGCTTAAATACACTCAATACTTGTTAAACATTTTGTAATTATTTTTCGTCATGTGGGCATGCGGGGAAATTAACATATTGGATTGGAGGGAAAATGAGCCAAGTTAAACATTACATATTGAGGGGTAGGATTTACATGATTAGATGTCGCAGTGGAATTTGAACAGTAGGTTTGGGGCAGTTTTGCATCACTGTTTCTTCACTCGATATTATATTCTGATACTCACACAGTAGAAAAATAGATTTTTTTAAATTAATGCTGAAAATATACTATATTTATCACGGAAATATTACTAAAACATTTCCGTAAAAATATTTTCTGAGGAATATTTCCACTGTTAAATCTTTTGGAAACATCCTAAGAATGTTTGCGGTGTAATATGCTTGGACGTATAGCCTATATGATTAAGAAAATACTTTCGAAAAATGTTTTAAAGTTGCAATCTTATTATATGTACTGGACAACGTTAGGTACGGACAATGAACGTTTCACCAAAATTATCATACAAGAGAAACTGCTAGGGATATAAGGAGACAACAGCAAGTACGAGTTCGTTTCGTATTTAATGGTAAAAGCTTACAAGAAACCAAAACATCAACTCAAGAGAAACAAACAACAAACACATTCAAAAACACACCCAGTCTTGGTAGCCTATATTCGTGTGGGGGGAAAAGTTCATCTTTTTTAGATTTGATCGTAAGGTGTACATTCAGGTATCCGTTCTGACCAGTTGCCATCACTACGGCACTGCGGTCTTGCACGAATTTGAACCACAAATCCATCGTTGCATGTTACAGCCACCTCATCACCGGGTTCGTAATAAAATTTAGCTGGAGAAATGCGTCCGTTTGAGGGATCTCCGGGATAGGAACAACGTACTTTACCTGTAAAAGAACAGAAAAATCATCAAAAGCAGGTCATTTTGGGAATGAAAACTGTTCTACATTTTATTTCATGTTATTCGTTGTTAAGAGATTTGTGCACCCATATGATTATAAGAAATATTCGAAATCTGGAATTGAAACAAAATAAGCTGGTTGAGAGAGAGCTAAAAGAAGAACAATATTCCTGGTTATAAAGAGAAAAGAATCGAATTAGTTAGGACACTTTAACAGCATAAAATATTTATTCAATAACGCAATTGAAGGTATGGATGACGGGAAAATAGAAACAAGAGGATGGAGGAAACTCACAGAAAAGTTTAACCAACATCGTTCTAAAGTGGGAAAAAACTGAAAGGAAACACCAGGACGAATAGAGAAGACAAACTTTCAATGAAAGATCAGCTGCCATCGACACAAATTTAGTGATGATGTATATTTCTATCCAACTCAAACATATAGTAAACTCAGTTATAGAACTATATGATCATTGGAAAAAGACATCATATTTTAAAATACAATATCTTTTTACCCATTACAGCCAGTCTGCTAAATGAAGGAACAAAAGGAAAAAGTTTCACAAAACATAAAATATGAAAAAGTACTGTAACCAAGCTGTAACCTGTTACGAAAACAGGAATGACGAGTACATTCCGTAGGTACGTAACGCAGCAGTTTCCACGATGCTACCTACTCCACTGTACTTGTTAGTGCAGTAGGCCATGTACACGGAGGCAGTGAACGGTTTTAATCGAACAATTGTGAACGGAGTCAGTGAGGGCAAACAGCATGTAACATCACTTATTGTTGACCTATATGTCTGTTTATCTAGTCGATGAAATAGATCTGCCAGATCAACCCAACTACGTGCAGGTATTGTTGCTAGCAGCAGATGACTTGTATGAAGTACGGTTCGCATATGACTACATGAAGGTGGCTATATGTCAGGAAACCAGTGTTCGGTATAGCACTTGCTCAAGAACGCAGGAGGTCGAGATTACAGTGGAAAAGAACGTATGCGATTTGTACTCGCAAGAAGACACAGTCAGTATTCATCACTGATGAAACTCGAATTGTTTTCTGGACAGTGATTCTCTAGGAAGAGTGTGTAAATAAAGAGATCGCGTGTTGGGGTAGTCGAAGCTAATGTAGCCTATTTCAAAATAGGTTATCCTAAATTCCAGATTAGGTTGCGTTGCTAATATTATTTGCAGTCGCTAATCTGGAGATCATCCTTACTTCTATACATTGATAAGCATTAACTGTGTATTGAAACAAACGACAAATCATCTGCTTTATTAATATATCCATACGGTGATATATGAATATCAAACCTGTGACATTCTTTACCTGAGTAATGATCCTTCAGATTATATACCATTTAAGCACACATTCAAAACATGGAAACTTCACATTCACGTAACCAAATAGCATAATATTCCATCGTTGCAAATGGTAATTCTGGAAATCATAGCATTGAATTATATTTCATATATCACGAAAACAGAAAGTCACCATTCAGATTCAAAGTTCTAGAATAACAGAAACGAATGAAGTTCTTTTTCCTTTCCTTTCCAAACAAGAACAAGTTCATTAAAAAGAATGTTTTGACCAAAGTTGTCGATTAAGCTATATCTTACCTCCAATAGAGAGGTCTCGGGAGAAGAAGGGGATGTTACCATCCATTCAATATCGTTAAGGGGGACAGATATGGAGGTACAGGTGTGCTAATTTTGGGGTGCCTTTCTCTTATTGGACACATAGAATTGTATGTGCTCCCGTGTTGATGATCAGTGACATACAGATGACATCTAGGATAGTCATGCATATGAAAGATGTGAGGGATTCAGTTTGCAAGATGAATGCCTGTCGTACTCGACCAGTACTTTGAGGAGCAACAAATCCAAATACTAGTTCGAGTAACAATGGCCAAGGACTTTAATCCTAACGAGCGTATGTGGAATGCTGTAGATCGACGCGTGGCTTGCCTTGTTTCCGCCAACAACGTCTTTTCGAGAGACCCTCCATCAACAATAGACAATACAACTGGTTGACATCCTTACTAACAGCATGAAGTGTTTTTATGAGGCCTGTATTACTGCTCTTGATGATTATATGTTCCACTAATGCCCCGCGGAGGACCTTTTGTGTGTCATTAGGCTCGACTACTTTGTGTTCCAGATCACTAACATATTATTTTCTCTGCAAATGTTTTCCAAGGGCGTCTTGATGTATTCATTTTCATCACGATAAGGCGTGCACGAAGGGCTTATTCAGTAATGAATAAAAGAGGTGCACAAGCAATTGCCGATTTTTATTTTGTTTCCCCTCCAAATTTAAATCACAAATAAAATCTATCGAAATACAAATGAAATCTTTGTGCTCCCAGGTGTGTCATTTTGTGAAATTAGGTTTTCGTTTTCATAAAGAAAATCTTTTAAGCTACCTACGACTTGGATTTTAGGATACAAAATTTGTAACTTCATAATCAAATTGAACACTCTTCGAGACTTTCAGATGTTTTTTTTTTAAATACCAAAATCGGACAATTTTCTTTTTTGGTTCTTGAAAGTGTAATCGTTTTGGGGCTCTGCTGTCTTAGATTTTGGATTTCAAAACGGTATCTTGGTATTCAGGGCTCATTTTTTTAAAAAGTGAGAATCGAATCCACACAATTGATGAAAACTGCTCTTATAGCTTCTGCTGTGACCATTTCTGAATAAATACTAGCTAGTGTAATGAACTACTTGACGTCAGCGTTTGTGAAGTGTGTTGGATGCTGAAGGATCACATTCTAAAATGTCAATTTTCCATATTTATATCGACAGATTTGTTTTAGATTTGAATTTGCATAACTATATTTTCCAGTCATTTTATTTCGCCATTGATAAATACACGTGGAGTTCAGAATGATGCGGCGTTAATATGATGTGCATAACATGTATCTGAATTAAAGATCTGAATTGTAAAACATCCCAAGTCCATTAGAGTATTTTTTCAGGAGGAACAAAAAACACGCCAAAGACTTGGGATGTTATTGTATTCAGCTGAAATTATCTTTTATTAAAAGAAGATTTTGAGTTGGATTTAGGATGTAATATTACGCAAGTGGATAAAAATAAAAGCCCTTGGAACATAGAAGCCGACGAATAAAAAACAAATATAGAGGATTCGGGATGTTTTGCAATTCATGTCTTTAATTATAACAATACACACAGATTGTACTACGAGTATATAATGAAACAGGAAGTTCACTTGATTTCATTTAATGTACTTACAGAATGGTGCTGGATGTGACCAAAATCCAGTCTCTGTGCATACGATTGTTGGCTCCCCAACAAGTACATGTCTCTCGTTGCATACAAATTGCACTGCAGTACCTACTGCATACACTCCTTCGCCCACCAGGCGTCCATTCAGAGGAGGTGTTGGAGGAGGACATCTCACATCTATTAAAATATAATTAGAACTTTGAGAGTCAGATATCAAATTTAAACATCCAGGAGTACAATTTAAAGGCAAATATGTTTTAGATTTTATTAATAGGAATGACTTGCAATTATGGCCTACGATCTTCACATCTTAGGCATGATGTTTAGGGCGATTAATCTTCCGGGGTAGGGAAAGGGAAAGTAGTAGCTAAGGTATTTTCAAAGCACCATATCGGTATTCGCTTGGTGAAATTCAGGGAAATCTCAGTATTGCCGACAACAGGGCTCGAAACTGTGCACCGTATTGCCGCACCGAATTTCGATACCGTAATTACTTAACTATGCGAGATAGGTGAACATAGATGCGAGTTGTGTGAGTATTGTAGTAGATGTATCATACAAGAATGCTAATTTTTGTTACTTCCTTCTTCGTTATAGAGATTTTACTAAATATTTTAAATTCCAAACAATGTTTCGATACTCATTGCACCTAATTTAATCTCATAAGAAACCCTTTTCAGGTGTAGCGTTAGATCTTTCCCCCTTGTCTTGAGGAATATATCCAGAATTCTTGAGCTTCCAACTCTGATTCAATCTGACACTAACGGACTTCTTCAATCTTTGTGAAATCTTTACAATACATGATAGTCTGAGCAAAGATTTGCTTTTATGTGATCTATCTATTTACTTCAGCTAAAAATGGAGACCAGTCTAAAATTGAAGAAGTCTTATACGATACAATTACTTTTCTAAAAGTACAAAATAAAAATAGAGAACATGACATCTATACCACGGCAGAAATATATACATATTTTAAAACTGAAAGGACAAGAGAAAAATAGAAACATTATATACTCTCTACCATATAGTTTTGAAGAAAAAAAAATAAATAAAAAAAATGAAATCTGTATGCTTCTTACCCAATTACGAAAATTGAAATGTACGTCTCAATTGTTTATATAGAAATGTTACAGTGGTTCTGAATAGCTATTGAATTTAAAGCTAAGAGCCAATTGTTTGCACTTTCTGACAACATAATTGAGACACACACAAATTCTAAATATTGGTGAATTGTATCTTACTTGTTAGAAAATTTAAATTCAGACTTATGTCTATATCTTAAATTATAATGCGTAGTATTTAAACAAAGCCTTTTAAGAATGATTATCAAATCTGCCATTCATACTTTTGTACAGAAAAGAGTGTTTACATATTCCGCGTCTATTAGTCAAAGTAACACAGTTAAAGATTTTAATTAATTCCTGGTAGGAAGGTCCTTCAAATATAAAGATTCATGGATTATTATGGAAAAAAGTAATGTAAATATCTATTTTGGATTCGTTCAATTGACTTTTATCTTTTTCTGCGAATTATACACAGCTAACCATACAATAAAGTAATGTGCTAATTCATGTCTAACTAAACCATTATATAGAAAAACAACGGACTTTATATAACTTAATCTTTTAATGTTTCTGAAAACAAATCACAAATATACTTCTGTAACAACATTGTTTATATGGTACTTAGAACACGTCGTTAAGGCAAAATTAGAACCTCTAGTGAATATTTTCTCTCCATTTTTATCTTCTGTATAAATCATTTCGCTTTTACCGCTAACTTTAGACGTTGAAAAGATTAACTAAAATTTCTGTTAATTTGAATTTAGAAGATTCACATTATTCCATTCAACAACACTATTTATATCAGCCTATAATTTACCAAAAATTATAATTCTGTATTTCACTTTGAAGTTTCATTATTATTATAAATTTCGAACTTTTAACCTGTAATAATAAGTAATTAACATATTAATTACATGAAAAAGAGTAAACCGAAGTTAGATTCCTGTGGTACCCCAGAAACTGTGATGTAAAAAAAAAAAATCAATTTGCTTATGAACTACATTCTACTTCCTTTGGCAAATATTATGATACAAACAATTTTAGTAATCAGTGTGCAAGTTCAACATTACAGAACTTAGCTCAGAAAACAAATCATAAACAATTTTGTCAAAAGCTTTCGTAAAATAAAACAAAATGGTATCCATTCCTTCAAGCTAACTTCTTGACTGGTACACGAGACCTTCACGTTAATAAATTGTAGAACGAGCATAGAGCTAGCAGGGTTTGCAGAGAAGGTGCAAGAAACAGAAGTTTAATAGAGGTGGAATTATATCAGTACTCCAAGTGGCACGTTTGGTACACCTTGGTAAAAAAAAAAAAAAACCACTGCGTTGCTCTGTTCTGTCAATTGAAAGGCATTTCAAACATATTTTGGAACATTCTAATGTATAGGCAGTTAAACATGTAATTTTAGGAAGCCAGATCTGCAACTGATAGATCCATATTCAGTTTCTTGTTATTTTTTTTGTGTGTTTATCAATATTACGATACACACACATGGTCTTTCTACAAACAAAATTAACATCAATACATGCAGTTAGCTTGAAGTTAGAACCTATTGTATAGTAAAATATTTCAGAATTTTTATTAGTTCTAATGAACACATGAAGATAAAAATGTAAGTAACTTACGTTCACATGAAGGCATAGGCCCGGACCACTCCCCGGACAGTTCGCATTCGAGTCCGGGCTGTCCCCTCAGTTTATAACCGACAGTGCATCTGAAGAAGGCACGTTCTCCGTAGCCTGTGCTCTGCTCTGTAATGATCAGGTGAGGGTCTTCTGATTCCAAACGAGTGCATTCAATCGGCACGCACGTTGGCAATGGATGCGACCAATGACCTATAAAGCAAGCAAATAACCAGTGACAAAAGCACGAGATAAAGAAGAAAAAAAGAAGAGGGCAATACAATATTTTATAGCCAGAAATAAGGAATTTAAAAGCTAATCATTTAAGGAATTATTGATGAATATGGTATTGAGTTTCTCAAAGGTGAACTGGAATTTTAAAGATTTGTACGCAATCTTTTATTCTACAACATAATTCTGTTTCAAGTTTGTCATGCGACGTCTAGAAATGAACAAATTCTTCGTTTTGTAAAGGCTTGGATACGATATAGAAAAGCTGAAATTAAAAGAAAGAAAGGAACATTATTTCAGTTTTCTTTCAAACGTAGTTTTCGATTTTTCTTTCGTTAAAAAAACAATCTTCAGTTTATCTTTCAAAAGCCAGATCTAAATAAAAAATAAACGTAAACGAAAGATTGGAATTGAAAAATGAGTTTCAATTTTCAAGATGAACCTACCCATCGTACTGGACACCAAAACATTTAAAAAGACATGAGTAACGGCAAAAAGTTTTCCAGATTAACTCTCAACTTTATAAAGATGATGATATGGAATTTGGCCTTTTAAAGTAACTTCACGATACATATAGAGTTACAGAAAATGGCACAAAATATATTTTCGAAGTTCGCAAGTCACATAATTTTCCAATACCGACCAAACATACATATTTATGTAACAGGCACAGCTTGCAGGACATTTTGAATATACGTATATCCAATATGAGTACGACACTGCTAAATACTTACGGACTGCGTGAGTCAGGGTCGTAACCAGCCTAAAACCTCAGAGGGCTCAACCCAAGTTTAGGGGATAAAAGATTATATATATTATATATACATAATTATGTGTATGTATCTGTGCGTGAGAATAAGATAGAAACAAAGGTTATTTACGTATACTGAACATTGTAACAAAATCACAAATATTTTAGACAAATTGACTAGCTTCTGCCGATCAGACATGGTTACAGGCAAATGAGAATGTTATAGCGGAACTGCAACATGAAGCGGCTATTACTTTTAAAATCTCAGAAATATTTCTTCATTTTGACAGTTGAAGTCTGGCTTATAATATGTTAGGGAAGGCTCACAATTGCGCTAGAGAGGTTCAGCCCCCACTGTCCCCTATGATTACGGGCCTGGAGTGAGTGTATCCATCGGCCATTTCTTTGTTTACATGTACTTTGATACGTCGAAGAATTCAACATCAAGTAACAATATGTGTATCCTTGTGTAGCTTAATCCTTCTGAGGCGTTACGTAGTTAAGTATGCAAATGTGAAGAAAGTAATATTCCATCTGTCCAATAGGATGTTCTTTGCTACCAAAATCTTGCCCTATTTTTAGACTTGAAGACATAACAATCATCACTGTACCCCAAAAGACACAAATAAAGAAAGACCAGTAAAATGTTTCCCACTCAACCTTGGGCTGGTCCTGTGCAGAAATTAAAAAAAATAGTTACAAAGTTAGTATTAATATTGTTTTGTTTGTTATTGAATATTTTTTCGGAGAAGCTATTTAGGTACTGTTTCCCTTCACAACCTTAAATATTTTATGTCTCACCTGATGCGAGGCAAGTTATATTAGAGGTTCCGTTGACTTTATAGCCAAGAGGACATTGGAATAACGTTGTGTGTCCCAGCCGGCTGCCTTCTACGCGGGCAGTGAGCAGTTGGTCTCCAAGTTTAATAGGTTCACAGTGAACAGCTGAAACAAGCACAAGAAAACAAAAATACGTTAATAAAAATTTTGCAAACAGATTTAAGAAAACAGGAGAAAAAAATATTGTACACATCAGTGTGGGCGTCAATTAATAAATAAAGGCAGAAACGATTATTGTTTTAAAACTATTTATTTAGTGAATGTAACAATTGAAGGGTACATGGGAAAATCAACATCCTAAAATCGTCAAAATAAGGTTATAATTGCATTTTATTACTCTGTTAGCTAATTTCCTCGTGAGAAATAGTACGTTTTATGTAGTACGATAACATGTGTCTCGTTCCTTTGATTCATTGAGTTGTAACTAAAGTCCTAAACGAGTTAGTTAGCTTCTAAATGCTAGAAAAGTGCACTCCGAATCTCTTCGTTCAATGCACCTCGGCGGGAATTGAACCTGTGTCAATATGATTAGAAATCATTCCTTTCATGTATAAAGTTTCTGTTTTTGTTGTAGGTAACTCTTGGTCTGAATATCATGTAGTCTAACGTGAAGAGTGTTGTGAAGACTACAATTTTGTTCAAATATTAAGAGAATTACAGTGTCCAAAAGTACAGTATATATTTTGTAAATGTGTTGTTTAGGCTTACGAAACATACATAAAATTAAATATTTGTATTGGAGCAAGTATAACAGTGTTGAACAGCATCCCGCTCACTATTCATAATTATATGTGTATATAGTATTATTCTTGCAGTTCAAAAGATGGCGCACACGCATGCAATACTCAGCAATTCCTTTTCTTCCCCAGGATACTCTCCATTCGAAGTTCTAGTGGATGCCTTCTTCGATTCCATGGTATCATGTATTAACTCCAAACTGCGTATGGACTCTAGCATTTCTGGGAAAGACATGTTCCGAACGGTTACTAGCTGCCTCTGAAATACTAATGGTAACAGAGGAATCAACGAATTGCAAATTTGGATCTCACTACTCACGGAACCTAAATCTCGAATTTGGCAATATCTTGACGTCACAAACTGCTCCACTTCTCCGTCAGTCTTGGAGCTGAAAGGCACAGTCCTGAGCCGAGTCAGTCTGGCATACGTGAACTCATCTGAATGATAATGGTTCAGAAACAATCATCGAAAGGTTCGATAATTGTCAAACCGATGGACATTAGACTGGAACCAGGAAAGCACTGGATTTTTCAAAACGAACGGTAGGATTTCTAAGAACCTATCGGGGGTAATTCCCACCAAATCCGCTTCTCTTTCAAACTGAGTAAGGAATGCTCGTGCCGTGATTCAAAGTATAACAGGTAAAGGATTTGAGTTCCGAGAGGCGAATCCGGGATCGTGGCTCCCTACGGACATCCCACGTCTCTTTATCGTCGTCGTAGCTTCTGCGATGACTTCTATTGCTCCTTCCTCGTCTGTACGACTCCTGGTGTGTATGTGGTTTAGCTCCTTCTTGA
>JAGDQP010037367.1:0-18653 GCA_022664845.1 Lepisma saccharinum | reverse complement strand
TATGTTTGTCTTGAGTTACTTAAATTTGGCCAGCGAGCCTTATACATTTTAGTTTGTTATGAAAAAATACGCAGTAAATGTTGCAGTTTCGGTGATCAATCAACAGACTTCATCAGACAAAACACTAATCAACACTCTATGGATACAAGGCCTAAACATAGTTATATCCACATTAGACATTGTTTATCTTTCTTGTAGTATCAAATCAAAGTTATTTCAACCTTGATTTTTTAAAACTAGTTTGCTTGATTCAACTTTGTTTAAACATTGCCTTATATGCTAAGCTTGCATCCCTTGTCAAAGTGAGCTTGATTCACCTTTGACTTAGATCGAAATTGATATGTGGATATGAACACCCTCATATGCTACACCTTTGCTTATTATATTTTTGCACTTCACGTACTCAGATCTGTAATGCAGGTTAGTGCCTCAAGAACAACAGAAGATTTCAATTTAACGATTTAGTTTGCTCTGTCATTTCCCATAAGATAAAAACAACAAACTTTTCGAACGGCATTTTTATACTATATGAACACTGAAATTCGACAAATAAAACTCGAGTTTCCTCTAGGTTCATCACTTCTGGTAGCCATATAGTGTAATGAGCGAGGATGCTTCACATTTTTCTCTAGGAGCCATTGTGGAGTAATTAATTAAAAGAAACAGAAAAGCAAAATATTTTGTACAAATGTATTTTGAACATTCATGCTTATATCGGCGGAAGTACATCAAGTTATGTGTATACTCAATGGATATGCGGACCTTTTAACTGACATATGAAAATAGGCCTCTTAATCAACACATAAGTGTAAGATGCTCATTGATTTGGGGGAAGATGTCTATAACAATAATAGTAAAATTAAAATGTGTAACTTCATGTCTACGTTATCTATAATACAACCAAAATCCATGAACAAATATGAATATTTTCACCACTTCAGAAAACATTTATTTCAATGTCCACTTTGACAACATGTGATTGAAAGCGCGGGTTTTTCTCCTTGTGTGATAATGAAACATCACCAATTTAATGCAGAAATGGCTACATTTTGTGTGAAAAAAATCTTTAACATAGCATAATTTAGTAAAAATGTACAGATTAGCAGTAGCAATGTTAGTAGAGCGTTGATTTTGTGTTTACAAGGTCCTGGGTTCGATCACCGTGGCAGTCATCTTGACTGAAGTTTATCCAGGGTTATTCTTAGTTAAACAAAATTAATGCTGGGATGGAGACTTAGAAACTAAGCCCTGGCCGGCTTCTTTCCTACATCCTTACCCCATCCCTATTCCAGCCTGAGCAATAGTTATCTAAAAGCCAAAAGATATTTTTCAAATTATATTGAATACGTACGCAGACTACCAATTAGAAATATCTTTGTATGACCCCATTCTATTCAAGAAGAATGGTTAATAGAAATGGATGTCTAACCAGAAAACAATGAAGACAATCTTATTTGATGCATTTAGGTAGTGGGCATCTATTCACACAGTCAGGCTAATATGCCACCACCTGTTCCCCGGGATACACATTTTTTCTTTGTAATACAGTCTAAACAAGTACTTGGCTGTCAAAACTACTCTATTCAAGTGCATTTTCTACTCTGTCATGGAATTTAGCCCGATCCTAAACTATTTACTGACTATACAGAAAATTATTTTTTGGCCAAAAAAGAAATTTTATTTTTCAAAGGACTTGCTTCGTCTCCGCGTGAGAGATTACGCTACATTCACTACAACCTCTTTGAGAGCATAATGAATCCGGGAAGGAGTGGCGTTCGGCATGAGTTGAAGTTACCATTCTGGCATTCGTTGCTGTGACAGGATAAACCATGGACATATCTAAGTCAGGATGATCAGTCGTTGGTATTGAATCCAAATCTTTCGAACGTAAAGCTAACACTCTGCCAACTGAGCTACGGCCACCTCGTATAGCAAAAGAATAAAAAAATAACCATTAGATATCCATGGAGACAGACGGGTTGTAATATTAATTGATTCACTGCCATTAGAACTTGTATGCTGGTTTAAAGATATTTCAGAGAAAAAGGTTACTTGGATATATTTTTCTGTTTTCGAAGCAGCGATTCGTACAAGGCACAGGGGATTCAAAAACCGTGTATGCAATTTCATCTTTGGTACAATTAATAATGTGGAGGTAGGATTATCAGAAAATATTTCTTTATTCAGGTATAGATATTGCTAAAATGAACGACATTTTCTTGAGACGTTTGAGGCCGCCCTGCCTCTTCCTTATACTCTACACGTCCAGTTCGCTTGAATTCCTTGTGGAAGGCTTTCTGTCGTAATGCGTTCTAAACCATTGTTGAATTTGTGTAAGCGATTTGTTTTCAATAAACAATTTCAGATCCTCTGCTTTCTCATGTGCGTTTAATTTGATTATCTGAAAAGGAAAAGAACGTTGTCAAAACATTGTACAAACTTTTGTTGCAAACGAAACAAGAAAGCACAATATTCCTTGTAAGAATTGGATGACACGGGAATTTTTGCACTTTGATTATGACGAACAAGTAGTTCTGTAGATAATTATTGAGCACCCTGTACGACTTTTTTCTTATATTGTAAATGCCTTATTATATCGTCGCTCATCTTACAAAGTGACGTAACTGCCAAAAATTAATTTTGAGTAATTGGCGCCAGGCACTTGTTTTTTATCGGTAAATATTATCCTCGAATACTTTGGGAGTCTCTTAAAAAACTACAATAACAGCTCCTGAGAGACTCATTCCCTGTGGTGTTCTTGAAGGAGAGAAAGAAGGCATTCAAAAAACAATGTTCAAAACAAATAATGAGATCAAAGAAAAAGTTGTTTGGAACCATGAGAAACATATTTCTGAAAACATATACGTAAGAAAATACAAGGCTGCAAAAAGCAAACAAAACACTGTGCACATTTTGACTTGGAACAAACAGGCGATCCACTTACCCATTTCTAAAAATAGTGTACTCTTGTTTCAAAAGGAGACGAGCGAATACTTGTAATAATATAATTTTGCTTTCGATGATATTGCCTGTAAGGACTACCATTGTTTTAATAATATGAAGAGGGAACTCAGAAGCCACTAGTTATAAAAGATTGAAAAAGTTATGATCACAGAGACGTCAAAGAAGCATATCTATTTATAGGTAGTTGAGCGGCCAATTGGCCAGCATCTTACTTATAGAGTTATTAACATTAACAATCTTGAGAAACCATATAATTGTTTTAAAATTCTTTCAATGGGCAAAGCAAGGGAAACTTTCTGAGTAGGTCAGAAATATATTTACACCTGCACAACTGATTCCAATTTTCGACTTGCAAAAAAATCCTGCTTAGTTTGCGCACGAATTGCAATTGAATGATTTTTTTAAATTTCAAAAATCATTGCCAAAAGACCTCATAATCATTACGACTCTAATAATTACTGATTATAATCAGTAAAGAATTTAGAAATTAATTGAAGACAGAATGTTAGAGATAAAGCTAGAAAAGAATTGTCCAATGGAAATTCACTTCCAAAATAATCATTATAATAAAAGGTACGAATAGCTTGGATTGATACGATAAAATGTAAAGTTAAGTGATAGCGGTTACACGCTATGAATAAGTCTTTATCGTCTTGCTCAGTTAAATGGAGAACCTCCTAAAAAATTGTGAAGCAAACTACTTGATTTGACAAGCGACTTCCGAGCTGTTCGCCTCCAGGACCATAATATCTTTTCTACACTAGTCTATCCCATTGGATTGCTAAATCATGCAAGTCGCCTTAGGATAGCCTAAAAGAATTTTGCAGTAAAGTACCTTGTTGAATTAAGTAACTCACTAGGGTTTTACGTCACGTACTTATATTTCTTTGAATTGTTTCATCGACTTACCCGACGACATCCTCAGCAATTCGATTAGGTTTCGAAATTTGTAATTGTTGATGTACAACTTTGACTTAATTTATATAACCGCCTTCATTGTTGAAGTTGTTTTCATTAATTGTTATTTAAATTTGAAAGACTAGAGGAAAAGAGTTCATTTTTTCAATTTTACAAGTGAGCGTTTTAAAAGTCCGTAATCACCATTACGCAGGGTTACCAGATCATTTTCTACGAGTGGAGGAGAGTAAAGGTAAAACTGGAAAACAATAGTTGATGTTTTCTTCCAATGAAGGATAACTAAGCTAAGATTGGTAGACAACTATGGTTACCTTTCATTTTAAATCCGATAAAGAAACACCGACGAACGGAAGAATTTCTTACTTTCAAATTTTAATTTCTACAGGGCAAGTTACACAAAATTTTACATTTTTTATTGTATCTTCCTCTCAAGTAATAAAGTTTAATAAAAATGGACAATGGTGATGAACCATTTGTTTGATATTTCGGTAACGAACATTTTATTAAAATTAAGAATTTGGATCAGAGGAGTACGAATATGTCCAAGTTGGAACTTTTTAACCTGATCACCAGAGAATGAAGCACATTTCAAGATATTTACAAAAGAAGGGAGGACAAGATGAGGAAAACGAGGTCATATCCTCCAAAATGAGGATATCTGTAACCCTACCATAACGTATACCTGCACATCAGTTAACGATTTGATGGCAGCAGACGGACTATGGATATTCTTTTCATGCATGATAATCGGTTAAAAAGGCGCTTCAAAAAGTCAAGAGATGTCACCCTTATCTCAATTTAGCAAGAAATGGACAAACCGCGATTTTTTCCTATGGTTTTTAATTATTGTCATTTCACCTGTCTTTGCTTAATCTATGAATCAATACGGACCAGTAATTTTAAAATTTTGTTAATGTCTAGGGACAGCGTCCTGATTATATCTGTAGCATTCGTGTCAGTGTGTTAGGGTTGGCAACTTTTGAAAATGGAAATACCGGACACCCTTCAGGAGTACGTATATTAAAATGTGAACAACCTGAGTTTCCGCCAGGGTTTTCAGTTTAAGGGGGTGTAAAGTCAAAATTAGGAGGGTGTAAGTGAAGTTTTGTACGGTTTTTATCAATTTTTTACAGCAAATCTGTCAAGGTTGGGGGGGTGTTGTCGAGACTTTGCGGGTAAACACCACCCACAGGGAGGGTCTGGCGAAAACGTGATTACTTCACATAAAATTGAGCGATTCGGAGTTCGAATTTAAGAACTTTAGTTACTTTTGAAGCATTTATTAAACTTACCTATTCCAGTTTTGGTTGAGTCGGCACATGTAATTTTTGTAGTCTACCATCAATAATACATCGTAATTTAAAACAGAAAAGCAAATATAATTGGCAATATAATTATGGCATGCACAAAATATACTTGAAAAATAAGTATTACCAGCTTCGCTCTCCTCTACTCTCCATGGCTTGAAGAACGGAAAAATTATTAAATTTGTATTAGAAAACTCCAAGATAGATAGTCTCATTCTTGCTACAATGAATGTTGCTGCTTAAGAATCTTGCAATGAAATTCGAAATTAAAATTATTTAAAAGTAGCAAATGGGGCAGTTACGGGAGCGACAATACAATTATTATCTGAGTTGACAAGTATTGTTGAGTAGCTCTAAATCTGTGGGGTGAGGAGAGATAAAGTGAATAAAAAACAAGAGTTTGTTGCGTAATAAAACATCCTCTGTCTTGAGAAATCAATTAATGCGATTGTGTATGACAGATAGGCTTATTTTTCAAGTTTACACTTTATTTTCAAAGAAAAAAGAAGTATTTTTAGAAATCATTTAATGGCTAATAAAAAAGGCCAACAATGGCAAGAGTTTCATAAAATAAGCTATATTTAAGGCTATAAGCATTTCGTATATTTGTATGGCTAAATATGCTAGATTTAGCCAAAAATAGACCAAATTGGCATCATTCCCACGTTGCAAACGATAACATCACTGCGACGAAAAAACAAATTCGTTGCGGAATGGAATTGCGCTAGGGCCGTGATCAATCGGTTGTCAAATGCGGTTCATTTTAGAATCCAGATTCATTGAACTAAATCTACTTTCCTCGGAATTTAAAAAATGATATGAATAGAACAGAGAATAGGACTAGTAAGAAGGAAAATTACCGGACATTTAACGTCTGGTTTTGAGGTCGTACCGGACACCAGACAAGGAAGTCAAAAAAAGACCCGTCCGGTAAAATACCGGACGGTTGGCAACCCTAGAGAGTGTGCAATGTAAAACATATTTAATGGGCTCTATTTCATGAAATAATAATATTTGTTCTTGTGCACAGCAAGTTCTATTAGTTGCCACGTTTACCATTGAGGTACCACGAACTCAGGTAACGCTATTTTTTCCACCCCTAAAAGCTAACGATTAAAAGAATCATTCTCTAGATATATATTTCAAACCATGTTCAATAAAATAATAAGCGTCTCATCTTCAATAGTAATTATTACTTACATTGAGCTACAAAAAAGTTAAAAGAGAAACTACTTTTAGCTATTCTAAAACATTACCATAACACCATTACGTTATTTCATGAAATGACAGACAATGTGAGACGACCTCATATAAAAACATTTGAATGAAATACTGTCTGGAACCATTGGAATTTTTTCTTGCTCTGAAAGTCGTAAATTATCTCATGTTTTGTCTGTCACTCATTGTCAGTGAGCTAATTCCGAAACTAAAGTTCATAGTGCACATACACACACACGCCCTCTTGTGTAATAGAAGAAAAATTCTCTTGATTTTTATGATCTCATATTTGCGAGGGATATATTTATTATGAAAAGTTTCCCAATGTAACAATTAAGTTTTATAATAGACGAACAAGTTGTGCCATTATAACATTTTTCTACCCACGAATAAATGAATCCAGTTGTAACCAACGAGACCAATTGCCTGCCAACGGTAAAAACTAGTTAACTTTGACTTTTAAGGACTGTGTCTGGATGAAACACAATGTTATTTTAGGGCATTTTATTAAAGCACTAATGAAACATTGGGATTTATTTTACGTGTCAAGCAAGACTCAAATTTCCAAGACCGGAAGCTATGTATAGAACACAACGCACACTGGTATTTACTTTTGTGACGTCATGAAATCAAAGAATTTGTTAAAATGCAACCAAGTGTGGATCTTCTTCAACGTGCCAGAATGAAATCTAGAATTGACTCGTAAGCATAATTTTATTTAAATACCGCGAATATGATGTTGATGCTTTGAAATATTCAAATATTTTGATGTAAAAGTTATTTTTCTCAAAATGCTATCATAAATTAAATGAGATCACTCTATCTTTTGTTTCCCGTCAAGCGAGTTGTGAACAAATAATTCAGGGGCTGAATGCATAGTTTCAGAAACAAGACAAAAGCCAAGAGCTCTTGGATATAATAACTAGAACAGTGTCTCTTCTATTAAAACGTTCGAGAACAAAACACAAAGATTTATAATAGAAACATTTAAATTTAGTATCATATCTTACTCTTTACGAAATCCTTATTACATTAAGAAGGGGATTATCTATTACCATTATCTGGTAGTTTTAACGTAAGAGAAATCCGTTGCAAGGAAACACCCAGAAAGAAAATGGAGGGTATTGGTTATTATTATCTACGAAACGAATTAACTATAAGGAGCTAAAGATAGCAGCTAGTTAGAGATCCTGTGTCAAATGCGTATCTTTCAAAATGATAAATTATTAGTAAGAGGTTTGCATTGTCTATCACAAGAGGACCTGAAGATGTTAAAATATTTCCTTTCGAATTATAAATCAAATTCACTGTTGACAAATTATTTTCCTGTCGCAGACTTCCAGTAATTAATTAGGAAAAATATGCAATAAATACTTTATATTTTCATATGAAGTGCGAAACGGAAATTTCTCTTAATTTAGTCACTTCGTTAACTCTAATCTGTATCATCCTATGAATAAAATAATTTGTTTAACCGTATTAGATGTATGCTGTCAAATACTATTCAGTATATTATGTGTATTGAAAATGGAAAAGTGTCGTCCGTAGAATGAGTTACTAGTGAAATGTTCAGTGTGATATACCAGGAATAACCTGTACAATGGTGTTAAACTATTAAGGAAAATTACGAATCACATGGAAATATTGTATTATTGCACAATGTGATTTGTTATGCAAAGGTGCCCCTGCTGAAATGTCCAAGGGACAACATTGATGCTTCAGCACATCGATAACGGCACCAAAAACACGACATAGGTCACGTAACACGTAATAGGTGATCAAAAGAGAGGTCAGACCTACACAGTCAAGAGGTACTGTTAGCTCTGATGACGAGACAGTACCATAGAGTGAGTGAATATGTAGGAGCGAAACCGAATTAGATTATGTTATGCGGGCCAGAACCGCCTGTCGACTTAAGGCTGATCAAATCGTAGTGGAAGTATCCAAGAAGCTTCATTTTAAAATGTCATTTCAGTGTAACTCATAAATTGCTTGAATCTTTAGCTTAGAAACAATATCCCACAAATGTAAATGTAATTAACTATATTTAGTTTATTCAGAAATAATGTATGTTGCGATACATCGACTTGGAATCACGATTTCAAAAAAATACAGGGTCCTCATAACTCTTTATTTGGTCACTTAGTAAAAGATAAAGCACTAGGAAATTGAGTGACGATATGTGTACCGCGTGTCCGGGAGAGAAAACTGACAAGAAGATAGCGTTACGTATAGGTGCATTATATATTTGCAAAAACTCATGATCGAGAAAGTCTACAAAAGACAACACGTTCATCGTTCTCTACGACAGCACAGACGCACTTGTTCCTTGGACTAGTGGTTACCTGGCAGATGAATAGAGGTGAATGAAACCATCGCATGGTCTTCTAGAACAACAGCTCTGAACCATCTGGAGCTTTTCTTTTGAGAATTTATTCATGGTTTTGTGTACTTAACTTCAGTAGCGGATTTGGTGAATTTCCGTCTCAGGATTATTATAGATTATGAAAGTATCATTCCAGACATGCTGGAAAATACGTAGCTTGAATATGTTGCCAGGCTACAAAAGCTACCAATGTACACTGTAAAAAGTGGAAACACGAAATGGATGAAAGTTACTCCGCTTTATGGAGAAACAAAAGTCGAAAATTAGCGTTTTGTTGTATTTACTCTTAAATGTGGATATAGTGTAAGCCCTTTAGTGAAAAGACTGGTAACCTTAACTCAATTTTAATGCTTAACATTTTGTTTGTAATGGCTTAACGTTAACTGAAAATTGGCTGAAACTGGCCAAAGTGTTTCGTCGGTGAACGTTCAACTTATTTTACGTTTAACATTCGGTCATTTTCTGATCGAAGTGTAAACTAAACTGGCCGTTTTGGGGTTACGTACTTTTGTGGATGAAGTTTAAACCTTGGTTGGATATTTTATAACCTAACAACAGGAGTAAAGTTACTTGCTTGTCACTGAACGCCCCACCATTTTGAGTGTTTATGTTGCTTTTACACTGTGAACAGTAAACAGTTCACTGGTGGACCGAGAACGACATGATTGCATTGGCGGAAAGAGAAATTAAGTTGGCTATAAATCTTTACACATTAGCAAACGTATCTCTCCTTTCTTTCTCCAGACATTTCTAGTAGTAAAATCTACAACATGTTAATCATTAACCTCCTGGGCAGTAAAATCGTTATAAATATCACTCGGAAAGCCGTAAACACCAAGTGCCTTCGTAGCTAAGTGGCGAGAGCATCTGACTAATGTGCTAGATCGAAACTCGACCACCTGAACCTTTTTATTTTATTTTTTTATATTTTTTTAAATACATTTTAAAGGAACATTACATTTTCTTCTTTTCTACTTTCAAAAAAATGTTCTGCTTCAATTAAATACGTTGGAAAAGACATATATGCGCATTTTGAAATTTTACAGAGGGTAAGACGTTCAACCGAAAACTGGCTGAATGTAGGTTAATCCAAAATGTGGAGGCGCTCAGCTAGTGCTCAGCATTTCTTGGATGATCGTTGTGTCTCCTATTTTTACAGTGTAGAGGTTTGTTATTGTCTAAAGAAATTGGCTTGTTTGCTATATACTGTAAGGTTGACATTTTTACATGTGTGTTTTTGGCGCACCCGTATACACACGGGGAATCTATATCCTGTCTGTATGCCCTAGATCTCAGTAATTACAAGTGATACAGAAAGAAACCATGCACCGTTGGATTCCTTGTGGTCTGAGAGGGTGGAGAAAACTATGACTTTGATTCTAAAGGTGGCAGATCTTATTCAATTGCTAAGAATTCTCCCTCTATACTCCCTTTATATATCAGTAACTAGTAGTGATACAGAATTAGCCATACACTGTTCGAATTCTCATCGTATGAAAGAGTGGGAAAACCTATTACGCTGACCTAAAACGGGTAGGCCATTTCATTAGCTTATCAGTCTCTGAACCAGCAGCGGCTCGTGACACAAATAATAGGTGAATCACTACCAAGACATTCATCCATCAACACGTTCAACTATCATTGTTCGTCAACATTTATTCTGAAATTTCTTGGCTTAGACAAGATACTGATGATGACTGATTTTCTGACCCAATTAATACTTATTAATGCCTATTTAGTTAATGCATACTAAAATAATAAGTGAAGTTCAACTTCACCAACTTCACCTGAAGAGCCGCCACTGGTATGAACCCATCATAGATCTCATTAATATAAGCCAGACAGAGAGAATTCATACACTTTTGGATTCCTGAATCGTCTGAAAGAGTGGAGCAACAAAGACGTTGACTTTTATTTTTTGCGATAATTCTTAAAGGAACATTTGATCGTTTACGGGATTCCTTTGGTTTTGCCTGTGAAACTATTACTTAGCTTGTTTTAATTAAATTTAGTAACTTTTTATTGGGAGCTTTTGTCCTGGACACGCTGTATTTTTTCATTAAATACATTTTGGTCATAAATATTAAGAGATGTTTTTTTCCTCATGCAAAAATATAGCTTGCCATATCTTTCAGAAAACTATTTGCACATTCACATAATTTAACATGTTTATTAATGAGTAAAGTTTTTAATATGTATCAGAATAAACATGAATTTCCTATTCTGTTTCTTAGCTGTGTTATTTTCTGGGATGTTTTCTTATGTTTTTTATTTTCTTCCAATTTTTTAAATCATTTGTAATGCGGAAAAGGATGAATATGCTATGCGTTTTTAATGCAGTTCCTCTGATAATGTCTTTAGAACCATGATTCATCGTACGTTGGCATTACTCCACATTCCGTGACAAGGAACATAGTGGACTTAATGAAGTGCAAATGAAAGCATCATCATGAAAACGGTTGTTTTATCTTTATTTCCTGCCTATCTGTCACTCTTTTGTGTGTGTGTATGTTTGTGTATCAATCTAAAAGGAATTAGTTGACAATAACTGTCAGAGGAAGTCACAAAAAAGAAGAATATGAATGATTCCATTGTTTTGGAAATATACTCACTTGCGATGACTTAAAGTTTTGTTGGTTCAGCTTATACGGGATATACAAAGTTTAAGCTGTGAATCTTCCCGATAGCATTCATACACCATTTTGCTGCACGTAGTGGGTCACGTGAAAGAAGTCTTTCAGAGAACAAAAAACATGGAGTCCAACAATTTTACGAGTTTAGGGGCAGTTTGGTGGATCCCTCATAACAGTGTTGCCACCTGGGATATGAATCAACACTTGAATGTAATTTTTCCAAACAATGGCTGCAACGTGCCGTAATTTTAAATAGTACAATCACATACAAGAAATTGTGCTTTAGTACGCTTAGATAAGTTAAACTGCAGCAGTAAAGTAAGATATTATGTTCATATACGATCTTTGTTTAGTTGACATTATGCGCTAATACCTAAACCTGTCATTCAACTGATTGGTTTGTAGTTAAGGATATACATTCAAACGAGTAGCAAACTGCAAAGTACCTTTATATGTTATGAGTTAACTTTACTTTATGGCTCGCAAAATATTTCAAATTTATAGGAGGAAAAAAAGATAGTTCACTTTGCGTTATGACCCGCAGAAAAATGTAAAATTTACAGGAGAAAAGGATATTTTGAAGTTGAGGGAAAGTGTGTGAACTGTAGTTTGAAGCATTATTTTTGTCAGGAAGGTGTAACATGAGAGAAAAGCAAACAGGATTATTACATACGGCAAAAAACGCACACAAACTGGCAGCCACAAACTGCACCATAGCAGATTTTTACCTTTCTAAAACCCATATAATACCAGAAATATAAAGCAAATTACAAGAAAAGAATTCCCTGAATTCATGAAGAAATTTATGTTTGGGGTTCGGGGGAGGAATCCGACATTTTTACAATTTCTGTTTTCCTCCTACTCGATATCTTTGCACGACTCACCAATGTGCTTCGTCTATCTTTCTGATCATCTGGGATTTACCTTTATAATTTCGTCCTCTCAAGTTCTGGGCTCTAGATACTGACTTATTAACACAATTACTACTACTACTATTACTACAATCTCTCTCCTTCTCATAGGCACACAGACACACTTCAACTTAATCGAACTAGGTGGCAACGCTGTTATTAGGGATCCACAAGATTGCCCCCAAATCCGTCAAAAAGATGGGAATCCAAAAATGGCGTATCCTTGCTGCATTGCCACATCTCACGTAAATAATTTTGGACCAAAGTGTTTTAGTGTGAATGTTTGGGTTGGGGAACGTAAATATTACGATGAAAGTTATTATTTTGCATGTTTTGGTGCTTACAAGGGAAGCATTTCGGTTCGAGCAGATTTTTTTTTGAAATGACTTCACCCTGTATATATTTGTACGCCGATGCTGATAATGCCTGCAAAGTATTTCGACCGTGTAAGGCCGCGTTTGTCCGGCAGAGGGCGTTAAAGTTTGGAACAAGACAACCGCTGCAATGGCTCCCACAGTTTCAGTCAGAACACGCATTTATTCCTCAAAAAATCTACATGAACATACCTGACAGCGCTGAGAAAGATTAAAAAGCCACAATATCGTGTAACAAATAGTTTGGCAGATATAGGCCAGTATTTGTCTTCACAAATGTAAGTGGGGTATTCCATAAAGTGAGTAAAACAGAAGAGGGAATCTCAATAGGCACACATGCAAAAAGATACATCAAAGCAACCTTCAAAAATCTGAATTTCAACGGTGGATTATACCTGTGCTCCAGTATCGATTTTTGTCTAAAAGTGTCACAATGTGTTCACATTTATTATTAATAATTGTTTTATTGCATTTTTAGTGACCATGGGTTAGCGGAGGTTAGGTAAGGTCAGGTACAAACAGATAGAAATGTAGTTTGAAAGAATGAAACGAAAGTGTAAAGATACATAACCGAACCTGACCTTACCGAACTTACTCTAACCCATGGTCACTAATATAGAGTAATCTACGAAAAATGCTAGAAAGTAATTATTTATAATTAATATGAAAAGAGGGAAATATATTTTAAAAGAAAAAAAACTCACATCCGCTGATATTTGAACCCTGATCCTTTCACTCAACAAGCCGATGCCTTAACTAATTACCCACGGTCTGAGCTTGTAAATGGAGATCTCGAAGTTGTATTTACACTACACATGATTTATGTAAAAATGCTACGAAATGTCATTCGCGCGTGCAGTGCTGTAGTCTCAGAGTTTTCACAGGGTATGAAATGAATCTTCAAACAGAGATAATGTTTCCATTAAATATAGGGAAGGAATAAGTTAATTAATTTCTACAAAAAGAAGAGATAATGCAAAATACTTTAATTATATTCTAGTGAGTCAATAACAGCGAAATTATATACATAATTCGTTGCATTGAGGGAATGGAAAACAAGATTGTTCGACTTTTGCACAACTACAAAGCATCTATATCAGTTTAAATTCAATTACAAATCTTTATGTCGATTTGTTGACTCTGAAGCCAAGGGATACAAGTGACATTGACGAATAAAAACGTTCAAGGCAATCTTTGTATGATAGAAGCCGAAATATGTTAAGGTCCATATGTTAAGGTTAAGGTTTCTTTACATAAAATATAAGAGTATTGTGTCACATATATTTCGGGTTATATATAAAAGATTACCTTTTACTTCTTCCTGTTCGTCATCTCTCATATGTATCACTTGGCGTTTGGAGTCAACACATAAGTCTTACTTGTTCCACCCTTTATAAATCTATTCAGTATAGTATGCTGGTACTTACTTCATATATCGAAAAGTCAAACTTCAACCTTGCTTTTGAAAACATAAGATAAATCTGATCTTACTGAAGACCTACACACAAAATATCTGCTCAAATTGACAGTATGCATTATGAACATTTCTGCACAAGTATTATTGTAATGAAAAGATATCAATAATATACTGATCCACATCCTGTAGTTATTTCCTTATCCTCTTCTTAACATTCTTTCACGATGAAATAGAATCAAAAGTATTTGACCGTAGTAATCTCACCGGAACAGGCAAATTAATTAAATAAATAAACGAAACGAAAGTAAATAGTATACGCATATTAGCAGAAGGAATGCGCTAATGTGTAAGATTAATCAGAGGGTATACGGCGTAACTCGCTCACAGTAGCAAGTTTAATGGCTAATTTAACAACACATTTGTTATATTGTGTCTAGCTAAGCGATCAGCGTGTGAGGATCTCATTCTCAAAGTTCTTGGTTCGATCCCCTGATTGGATTTCAAATGATTTTCTTCAAGACATTAAGCACTGTAAGAGATGTTCGCGATTTCTACTGAAAGAGATTTATCCCGTAAAGGGAGATAAACTGAAGACAGAGAGGGAGCAGGGGAAAAGACGTAGACTGTGTATAATGAAGAGTTAAAATTTCATTTGTTTCCATGTCTTCTACTATTTTTCTTACCTCTTTGTTTCCTTTCTTCTCTCTCTTTTTTCACTCTTTCACGGTCTTCTTCCATGGTTTATCGCTCTTTCACTTTCTCTCTCTCTCTCTCTCTCCATCCCACTCTTTGTAACTGTGTGTTTGAACAAGACAAGTTTTCGTTCAAATGCAAAATGACGATTCCTGCATGATGCCCATGTTATTATTTTCCTTTACTTTGAATTAATTCTTATCTCTTAGAATTTAATGTGTAGGTAATTTCTTTCTTTCTACTTCGTGCTTCTCTCAATGATGCTGAAGGCTTCAAACTTTCCTCCTCCAAGTGGAGGAATGCCCAGGCATGTCATATTTTGGCGCATTCTTGTACTGTCGTGTTGGATTTCTAACTATCAGGCGTACAGTTTCGCCTGGAGGAAGAACTATTTCTTATAACTTCAACGGCCATTTTCTTTTGTAAGTTACTGTCTTGCTGCGTTATAGGAAATAACTTACTTACTTGTTTCCTGTGCTGATTTCGTGTTTATAACCTGATACAGTTTTCATGTAAGAATAATAACAATCCTTTACAACAGTGTTTCTCAAGCATATTTTCATGCTGCGACCCTCTTTTACCGTGCCTTCTGCTCAGCAACCACCAACAGCTATTTTCCTGTTTGTAATAAGCAATTTTGTTTCAAACAGACTGTTTATTAATTCGTGTAGCAGAGAAAAAAAAGACCTGTAAAAACGAAAGTTTTTCAAGATTTTTTTTTCATTGAATTTTCTACAGTTGCTTACAAGACTCTGAGGTTTTGACACCGTGAAAATAATTTTCCTAAATTTAATTTTAATCTCGCTTTTGGGGATGCAAAATCAAAAGTGAACTTAGTAAGTTTGTTGTGTCCTTTTGAATTCTATGTAACATTTGCTTTTCCTTTGAATACATGACATTTGATTCGCAGTATTTTAATAAATATTAATAATACTAATTATATGATTTAATAAATACTAATTATATGATCAAGAAAGTATTCAACAAATTACATTACATTTAGTAATTACTAAAACAAGTAAAATAAAATGCCTTCTTTGAAATCTATTGGTTGTAGCCTACAAGACATTGATTAATTATTTTTTTTTTAATTTTCGCGACCTCGTTGCACATAACCCACGACCTCCTTGAGGGGTCATGACCCTCACGTTGAGAAACCCTGCTCTACAATCATAAGACTCTGGGAATTAAATTAATAAATCATATAAGGCCTGTGCTTTAGATACCATAGTTACATTTCTGTTAAGTACTTAAATTATGATGGCGTTAAACTGTATTCATGGTGCTGTACAAAGGATTAATCAAATCATAAAATTTATGATTAAATTTATAGATGTTTGCAACTATAATTAATGAAAGCTGGAGATTTTTATCGGAACCAGAAAATATTATGGTCCACTTTTAAATTCAATTTATATCTGTCTATCCGTCCCTAACGACGGAGGAACGGTGAAAGGATACATAAAGCAACTGAATTCAGATGGAAATTGCATAACTTTGTTAATTTGGTGACGCAATAGCCTTACCTTATGGCATTTTTGTACTATGTACACTAAAGTTAGTAAAGCAGGCTAGTGTCTTCTTAATGGTAGCAGATAAAGATAAACTGACCTCAGATTTTGTTCAAGTAACTTCCATTTAATCGGTTCCTTTCAATTTGATGCTAGCAGAAAATATGTAGACCATGCTTTGCGTTCTTTGTTTGCTACATACATTTGTGGTTTTATACTATATGTGGTTCTTGTATTTTTGTGGATATTTTTGTATGTCTATTTGTCCACTTAAACCTGTACAGAGTTTTGTCGGGCAGGATTCTTTAGCAGTTATTGGTGGGCAATACTTTTATAGCAGTTTAAAACTTATAGCTTATACCTGTACCTGGCCTGTTTTACCCGCGGCCAAGAAGTTAATATTTTTACCTACTCACGAGATTGTTTAAGAGGCCTCCTCGGGGCGCCCCCACTTCTTTTAACATTTTTCAAAATATTTCAAAATCTAGGAGTATTATTAAAATTTTGGGGACATAGCACACTAGTGCTTACAAATTACTATCAAATACAATGGATAATGATCTCGAGATCTTGTCGATTAATAAGTACTGAGACTTCAATTGAATAATGACGTCATAATCTTTGAAAACGTATCACTTATCAATGGACAAGATTTCGAGATCGCTGTATATTGTATTTTATGGTAATTTGTAAGTTCTAGTGACCTATGTTCTAACATTTTTGATAGTGTTCTTAGTTTTTTTGAAATATTTATTTAAAAAAAATGTTTTAAAAAAGTAGGGGAGGGCACGAAGAGTGCTTAGATGAAAACACGTTTTGCCAACACAGCAAAAATTCATAACATTTTCATATTGATGCTGTTACAAAATATAAAACTTCCAATCAGAATTTCTTGCCAAGTATTCACTATAATATAAGAAAAAGCAACTTTCAAATAAAATGTCACTTGATACATGCTGTCATTTGAAAATTGAAGATTTTTGCTAGTAGACCACGGCGAATGCAGCAGCATAGTTCAATTATTTATCGTAGTGTTACATCCTTGTTCAAATTCAAATTGATATGTTTCGGTAAACGGAGTGAGAAGTTATATTAACACGTCTTGTCTTACACTTAACAGTAGGAAGATTCTAAAACATATATTGAATGAATGGACAACATTTTTATTAACACGTACTAGATAAATGAAAAGTGTTTTCTCTATTACGAATTTCATTCCTCCTAATACAATAATGTTTTTCCTTTTAACTGTCACAACAACCTTTAGTACATAACCTATCTTGTAGCTCTCTCAGACAGTTACAGCTCAGACGTTAAGAATCCCGGATATATTGGAAACTTGACGTGAACATATTGGTGAGACTTACCATTAACTCACATGTCTTGCGAAGTATTGATTTTCGATACAGTAGTTAAAGGTTTCTTCTACAAATACAACTTAGTTTTTCGGTTGAGTTTTTTTTATCTTGTAAAAGAGGATAACTCTTCTTAACCAATATAAGGAGCACTTTATTCTGATTTCTTGTCTTCTAATTAACTGCCTTAGTGATGGGCGAAATTACTGGGGGTCATGGGAGGCATTGCACCCAACAGTCATTTCCTGTCACTTCTGGATTTAGAAGAAAGACCCTGAGGGCAATTACTTTAAGGGTCAAAGCTATTCCTCGGGTTTTCATAGTCATTCTGAAATAAATGGGGGGAGCAATCCTCCCTGTAAATCCGCCCATCAGGCATGTTATTGGACATTATGAAATAAACAGTGCTAAGTTGCTCGTTACTATTAACTATACCTAAAACATATTTATTCTCTAATGAATTGTCGGTAAACCATTTATTTAGCTGGGTGATAACGTCTCATTAAATTACACTCTTGTACAGTTGCGATCAAAAGTTATCTCTCCTGTTGGTATTTCTTTGGCAAATTACGTTGTAATTGAGTAGACAGGTTTGAGTACGGGTTTCTGCAACTTAAAGAGACTGTTAGTTTCTGTAAGTTACAAGAAAATTATACTCAAATCCTTCTACCCATTCCAAACTTATTCGCAAAAACCAACGGGAAAGAACGTTTGCTTATGACTGTACAAGTTAATGCACTTTTGCACACTTAAAAATTATTAAACTTTTCATCACTTCTGTAAACATGAAGTATATAAACATGTGGACGAAGAGGTTGTCACAAAACTAAAGAATACTAGAGGTTACAGCTGCTAGAATATAAAATACATGGGAATAAATGAGAGTACCGGTACTTTAAAATCCGTTTTACGAGAAATCATTTTTCCCGGAGATCCTCCTATTTTTCCTGTACCCTTCATGTAAGA